>APFE031507648.1:76636-88451 GCA_000404065.3 Pinus taeda
AAATTTTGTTTCTACTCTATCAATCTTTTTCTTGCAGGTACCTCACTCGCGTTGTTACTCCTCCAGTGTTGCGACTCTGATGATGGAAATTTTATCTATGTACTTCACTCATGTTATTACTCCTTCGGTGTTGTTACTCTGATTGTGGTGATTTTGACTAAGTACTTCACTAGTGTTGTTACTCCTCCCGTGTTGTTACTCCTACTCTGTTGTTACTCCGTCGTGATTTCATCTAAGTATTCTGGTGTTATTAGTCCTCCATTGTTGTTACTCCTCTAGTGTTGTTATGGCTCAGGTGTTGTTACTCCCCTACTGTTGTTACTCCGTTAAGGTAAGTCATCAGCTATGTTCCTAATTGACTTTATGTATTTAATTAATAATTCATATGACATGACTTGATATGTTCACGGACAATCATCCCTTAGTTGGGGGTAGGTACTATAATAAATGAAAATATGCTATAATAATGACTTATCATTATTTTTATTAAACCTCGTGCTAAGTGCATTCACTCCGTGATTTTCCACCATACTTCACATGATACCCATATGGATCGAGATTTGAAGTTGGTAATGTTGTACTAATGAATGGTCCTTTCCAACGCTGTGAAGTAATTATCATTATTACCATCCATTATCATCCATTATCCACCACATTTTTTCCATATTTCATCGTTATCCTTCTGGTTTTCACTCTCATTGAACCCCATCGCTATCACAGCTCTCACTACAAATCAACCTGCCGGCACACCTTCTCGACAACTTGTTGTTACTCCAAAGTGTTGTTATAGAGCCATTACAGAATGGGTGGACAGGTTGTGAGACACAAACCAGAGAGTACAGAACAGGTTTGGCACAATGCAGATGTTTTGGAAGTCTTCTTGGATGCAGGATGGCATGTGTATTTATAGAGGCTTCAAAGATTTGATGAATCCATCACAGTAGCATTTGCGTTAAACTTGGAAGGAAATAATTCTAGAGTCCATGGGTTGGCTATTTCTGTCACAGAGGAAACTATTTCAATTGCCAATGGATTATGGCTAGGAGGTCAAAAATGGTTCTCTCAGAAGTCTCCTCTATCAAGGTTTCCAGAATTATTTTTGAAGGTTGGGGAGAGAGCGGTCTAGAAAGGAAGAGGGTATGATCGTAAATCACTTCCATATCCATTGGGTGAGGTGGCGTATTTCATTATGAGGTATGTTACTTGTGAAGGTCATTTCTCTACATTATTTAAGTATCATTTCAAGCTCCTTGCATGCCTTTTGTTTCAGCGTGTACGGGTTCATGATTTAGACATACCATACTTCCTATGGAGTAGTCTCCACCTAATGGCGCAATCTGCCCGATGGTCTCGACAACCATTAGTGGTTCTCAAAAATCGTGGGTTGGTTAGATTATTGGTGGTGCATGCTCTGTCTCAAACCTCTGTGTCTTTTCCACAATTCACCAAGTTGCCGGAGGAAGAACCTGCGGGTATGCTACCTACAGGGGAAAAGGAAGAAGATGTAGGAGTGGAAGAAGACACCACAGATGACATTGTTCCAGTGTTACCTATTGGCTCAATAAAGATAGATTCAATGGATATAGAAGAGAGTACAGTTGATGTTGATCCACAAGAACCAGCGTCGACTACCAATATAGGAGGAGAATGACCACCTTTGGATGCAGTTATAGGTGGTGCTGACACACAAGAACCACCATCACCTATCCAAACAATTGAATAACTTTTGGTCGAGAATGTAGGTGGTGTTGTTACACAAGAACTAGCACAAAATGTCCAAACAATTAAAGAACTCTTGGTTGAGAATGTAGGTGGTGTTGTTACACAAGAACCAACACCACCTGTCCAAGCAATTAAAGAACTTTTGGTCAGAAATGCAGGTGGTGCTGAAACACAAGAACCAGCACCACCTGTTCAAACAATTGAAGAACTTGTGGTTGAAAATGTAGGTGGTGTTGTCACATAAGAACCAGCACCACTTGTTCAAATGAATGTGGAACCTTGGGGGGAAACAGGGGCCATAGTTGACACCACTCCATAAGAGACAGTGTCGACTATTGGGCAAAAGGACAACTTGGAAGAAGCATAGGTAGGAAGAGTAAAAGGGAGCATAGAACAACCAGTCGATATAGCAGGAATTGAGAGAACAGAAATTGATGAAATTATTACTCGTTCTGCTTTTCTTGGATCTTTTCAAAGAAGGGAAAGGAAAACTTGTTCCTCTAGATGCATGGAGAAAGAAGAAGCTTCTCCTCCAATCCTAAATTTTTTTGGGAAAGATAAGGGCACCATTATTGACATGGTTATTCAAAAAACAGTATCGATTGGTGAAAGAATTGAGAAAATAGAAGGGTTGGATGTCAGCATTGTCACAGAAGAACCAGTACCGATTGAAGGACAAAATGAAGAAGCTATGGCCGGTAATACTTCTACAAAAATTGTTCCTGAGCAGATGGAGGAAGATGTTGCTAATCAGGCTAACCGAAAAGGATTAGAAACTATTCCTGGGTATATGGAAGAGAATGTTGCAGATAAGACTAACCCACAAGGGCTGGAAACCATTCCTGAGAAGATGGGAGAGGACACTGCTAATCGGACTAACCCACAAGGGTTAGAGACCATTCTCAAGAAAAATGGAAGAGGAATTTGTTGACAAAACTAACCCACAAGGGTTAGGAACATTCCTGTACAAGTGGAAGAGGATGGTCGGGCAACAAAGAAGGTACAAGAGGGAGGTGTCAAATACATTTCCCCATAAGACCCTGTAGTAAATCCAAAGTCACAGGGGGAATATGTAGAGGTCCTAAGACTTGAAGAAGGAGATCTTGGGATTGTTCCCCAAGTCAAGGAATAAACAGAAGAAAGAAGAGTAAAAGAAGAACCGGTTGACGATTTTTTCGACGTCAACCCACCAAGCCCTAGACTTGCTACGAGGCTTGTGAAACAAGTAGCTATGAAACAAGAGTTTATAGAGCAATGTCCGAGAAGGAGAACCCCTCTGAAGGAAAGATATCAGCCACAATTTAGAGCGAATATGCAGGTCAAAATAGAAATAATGAAATTGAGTAAACGGTTAAGGCTCTTATGAAGAAAAGTGAGAAAGCACAAGGAAAATGTTGCAAAGCCCCGGCCTGAAACTATTTCGGTGGCAACATAGACTTAAGACAAGCCAACGACTTCAAAAGCTACACAGATAGAGTCATTTTTGCATATGATAGAGGCATGGGAGTTTTTCATGTCTGCAAAATTTCAAAAGTGGCAAGCTACAACAACTCTCTTTCAATGAGGGACCATTCCTTTAGAGGCACACCCGAAAGGAATAAGGAAAACTCGTGAACAAGCTGCAAAAATAGTCTTCAGCTAAATAGAATAGATAGAAAAGGAAAAGCGAAAGCAGGAGAAACAACAGAAGTGAATTGAGGGACTGGAAGAATAGGTGAAGCTATTAAAGGCCAATAAGGAAGATATGTTTACCTTGGCACAACAAGCAATGGCTTCCCTTCCCCCTACTCACAACACTACCTTGTTCCTCCATGAACAACATCTATTCTTTTCTTTAGAAAGTGTCTACCAAGATCTCAGTCATGATATGGAAGATTCCATGCAGTTTTTGTGCATCATGAGATGCCACAATATTTTGGATCAACATTTGATGTGTGATTTGTACATGCATGACTATTTCTTGGGTGATGATCAATCATTTAACCCAGTGCCATACATAAGAAACATTTTATTGAGAGCCTTTACCTCCTACACATTCAACCAGGTTAAAAGGAAAAAGGCTTTTGATATGTTTGAAGAAAATTAGGCAAATAAGCCACTTATCATTTAGATGGAGAAGTGTGAGTCTGTGAATGTTTACAACAAACATGAATCCCTCTTGGGGATCAAGGGACTAAAAGAACATATGTGGGAAACTCAACAATGGTGCATTGGTATATGCACAAAACAAATCTTCACCTGTTAGGAGGAGGATCGGGGTAACTTCTAGAAACAGTGGATGATCTTGTCATCACAGGATATATGAGCCTTTTGGGGCCCCCAATTTTTCTCAGGCTCTAAATAGGATACCCTGGTATATTGCATGCATATGGCTTCGTGGGGTCCAGTGGATGGGTGTGAGGTTTTGATTTGCCATCATCTGGCTTCCAACTGATCAATACACTCTGAGTTACTAAGTGAGGATTGGTGGAAATAAGTCATCCAAATATATGTGTATAAGCCCTTAGGAATAAAGATGTCTACAAAATACAATCTTGCACAACTTCATGTTGATCATCGCAGCTCTAACCCAGACTTGCGCAGGTGATGAACTGCATGAGGAAATGTAGCAAGGGAAGTTGGGGGGAAGTGTTGGTGTCTAGATTTGTATACTTTTACATACCCTTTTACCATGTTCTTTATCCATTTCACACCAATAGTGGTTAATCGACATCTTAAAATGCACAGGTATACCTCTCATCATGTATTTATGGATTATTGGTCAATGAAGCATAGTCATAGGGGATTATTACCTAAGTGGCTTACTAATTTAGTTATTTCTTCATATTTAAAGGGAAAATGACCAAGATCGTGATTCACTGAATGATGCTATCAAAGCTGGCAGCGCTATCCTTGAATACTGGCTGCAACGATGAATCAATCTTTCAATTGACACATTACTATCTTTTAACATTCTGTTTCCTTTTGAAAACCACCATGTAATTAAGGGCATACAATGGCTTAATTCTAGGGGTTGTATTATTGAAACATTGTATAAAGAAGAGTTGCGGGCTCTAAAAGCTATCGTTTTTAAGAGTCGTTAAGGTTACAAGAGAAATACTCCTTGAGTATGTAAGAACATATTTATAATATTTCTTTTATTAATGATAAGTTGATGTTCTAAGCATATCATGATTCATTGATCTCGCCACAACCCTAATCAGGGTGTTGGGCCCACTCTCTTGACCAGATGTTGCTAGATTAGATGTGTGTTAGGTTCATTTTCGTGAGTTTGTTATTGTTGTGAATGTTTATCAATGTGTTGTTGTGAGTCCTTATTGTTGTTATAATTATCACTCATTGGTACTCTTATTGTTGTTATAGTATTGCTTGTTGTTACACATTGATGAATTTATAATTAATGTTGAACGTTGGGTAGGGAAACTGTGGATGCACATACAATGCATGATAGCCTTGAAACAACTGGTTGAACCCTGGGTTGAAAATTAAATGTGGATTGGGTGAATTGCATGATTCATACATGGACACCAACATTGGTCATTGTTAGAATGTCGTTGTCAAATTATTCCTTCAATATTCTAATTTTTTGATGTTCCTCTTCAACTTGGTGGATCTATGTGGAGTGTTTAAGTTTCAATTCATTCAACTAATTATCATATTCACTCTATAAGTTTTGTCTTTCAATGGTGAACCCACCTACAAGCATTGTGGAATGGTTTTGTCAAATTTCTTCACTAAAAGCTTTGCTTTCCTTTATTTTTATTTACATACATTTTATCTTCTACAAATTGTTTTTCTAGGCGGTGGGAATTTCACCAACATGTTGTTGGATGTAATTGACAAAGGCTCCTAGAGCCTGGAAAGATTCTTCAACTTTTTCCTCAAAATTTCCTATTGCCTACCAACTGAATTTTGAAATGGTTTCAAAACTTTCAAGCTTTCTTTTCTTCGTTCTCTTGACAATTGACTTGGTTTGAACATTAAATTAATACTCAGTCAAGGATGGGACATTTCCATGAACAGTTTCTACTATAGTGACAAGTTTAAATAAAAAGTTCTCAAGAAGGATTTTTGTAGAAATTGGTGTCATTGATGTGTCATGAGAAATTTGTGGAATAAATATCTTGGTACTTTGTTCTCGCTGCTCGGGAAACTCTTTTTCTTTTTCAAAGAAATAGATCAATGTTGACAAAGGGGTCTTGCATAATTTTCTCTTGTTTGTTTGTATCAATCTGCATATATTGAAGTTCATCATTAATTTTCTTCGACTTTGTATGTGCCCTGGTGGTGTCATATGTGACGTCAATATTAGTGATATTGTCACGAGAGGAACTCTATTTCTCTGTTGCATGTTCTTTCTCCGATGTCTGTTGTTTCTGACCATTGATTTTTTTGTTCATTTGACCTTGTTGTTCTATCTTAGTATCTGACTCTTTTTCATTAATAGTTCTTGATTTTGTTGTGCTTGTCTCTGGAATTGTGAAACAAACATCACAAAATGTGCAAGTTGGGATTCTTCTATTTTTGGATAGGAGGAAACAAGGTCTGAAATCATGTCATTGAAATTGTATTTCAGACTCTCAACATATTTGATCTCTTCGATTAGAGTGTTTGTATGAAGACTCTTCTGGTAAAGTAAGTCGTGATAATGATATTGTATAAACTGCAGTATACTTCTATCATCCCTAGTCAACAACTTTCCTCTTTCAAAATCTTGGTGAAAAATATAAATATTAATGAAAATTTCATCAAAAGGAGGATGTTGATGTGTGTAGGTTTTGATGTAGCTGACAACCTTATAATGGTGATTGATGATTCCCCAAGGGCCATAGTCATGAAGGGGAAATGAATAAAACCAAATATGGTAAAGTTCTTAAACCTCCTTAAATGTGTGTCCTTGGTCCTTAAGGAAAATGTTTCCAAAGTTAATTAGGGTGTTCAACCATATTTTATTTTGAAGTTTACTAAATTTTTGAGCTTGACGATTCAAGGGAGTTTGATTGGCTACCTCTCTTAAAGTGATCCTCTCTGGTATATATCTAGGAACAAGGTGAGGGCCAACTTCGCTTTCGTAGAATCTAGTATATGAGAATAATTCTTCAATGAACCAGTTTCCTATATATTGTAAGGCCTCTTTAAGGCCTTCACTAACATTGGGAGGGGTTTCTCCAAACAAATTTTGATGGAAATGTTCATCACATAATTACAAATATCATAAAAATGGATTTTGAATTTACTTTCCCAAAAAATAGGGGCATAGTTATGAATAGGAAGTTACTCATCGACTGGGTAATTCCATTTCATGAGAGGAACATAACAAAAGAAATTATAATTTCAATAATATAGGATGACATGCAAAAAAGATGATCATATCCTATAGGAGACACAATGGAAAACATAAGTCCATCTGTTAAATTCCGAGAAAAAAATTCTGCCCAATTGAAATGCTTTGAATCATTGATTGGGTTGTGTATTAAAGCCATTCATCACAGTTTTCAATGCTCAAGGTCTTTCTCTCCATCTAGACGGAACAAAATTTTTATGTGGAATCTGACAGGTCTTTTGAAAATGATGATTGGATATTATTTTGATCCCTTAAGTTTGTATCCTTCTCTATCTTCTTGTAACCAATGTTTGAAAAAATTTTCATAATTCCCTTCACACTTCCTGAATATTTTGTTGTTGAAGTTATCAAGAAAATGGGTCCTCAAGAAAACTTCGAGAGAGCAAAGCTTATAAACTCCCCAAAGTACTCGCAGGTTCCAAGAGGCTATAAAAATTTTGTTGCAGTCTAATATAGTATGGGTTGGAAAATCTAGATGTCGCATGGCCCATGCGACCATGTTATAACAAGGAAAAAAATTCACTCTAGAAATAACTTTGTGGAGTTACGTACCTCTAATTTTTTTAAATTATGTTTTCATCCTTAGTTGAAGTTTCAGAATTTAACAAACTTTTGTTTTCAAATAAATTATAAATTTCTTCCCACTTCATCATACCTCCCATTGAGGTTTTGAAGGTGGTGTTGGATATGAGAGTTATGCTGAAATTATAGATATATGGTTCAAGATTTTATGCTCCCCTTAGGCGTTCCTTAATGTGTAGTATAGTATTCTTTAATGAAGTGGATTTGCCTTTCTTTCCTTGTTGTGCCCTAGAATTGAATAAAAAAAATAAACCTTTGATGAGAGATATCAAATTTACTAATGCAGTTTTGTATGGTAGTGTACGTTTACCAGAAATCAAAAGCCTTGTAGTGAATGTCAACTTGATAGTTTCTAATTAGGGATAATTTTCAAAGAAATACTCGAAACAAAGTACGGAGAATAAAGTGCAAAATATAAAGTAGCAAGAAGGAAATTTTCTAAAGTTTATTTCGACCCTTGGGATGTCCAACAATAAATTAACATGAAACGTGTTAATTATTCATTACTGTGATGAGACGTTTCAACCACTGCTGTGCGAAAATCAAGGTGAGGTTTCATGGTGAGAGTGGGGGGAATGTTTTTTTGAAACATAATGACTTTCCATTTTAGAGTTTGTTTAATTTTTTTTAAAGAGATCGGAATGATAATTATGGTTGGCATGCAAAATGAAATATAAAATGTTTTATTGCTGTCAGGAGTAGAACGCAGTCAGTTAGTCAAAAGTCACAATGTACTTAAATTAAAATTTTTGTGAATGGTGACCAAAATCTTGACCTACATTGTGGTCAGGTAAGATGGAGGTTGGTAGTCTGGATGTTATGAAACCAGCTCAAGAAAAGATAGAAAAGATAGATCAACGCCTTAGAATTTAGCCTCTTCGAGGGGGCAACCTCCTTTACATTACATAAATGAACAATTCTTGGATGATTCAAATGAAAAGACCTCCTCTCTATATATAGGAGTATAAGGGGTCATAACATAATCAGAGCCTACATAACAATAATAATGTAAAGGCACAATAATAACAATAGTGGGCTTCTATGGGGCACAATAGTAACAATATGGGCACTACATGGGTACATCAATATAATAAGTGGGTTGCACTAATAACAATAAGGGGTTACACTAGTAGTATAGGGGACTAACACTGGAGGTCAGGTGTGGAGAGAAACACACTTCATTTTGGTCGGGTATGTTGTCCCATCCCATTGTAGTAGGGAGCCGAGTGGTCAGAAAGTTGGGACGGTGTTCATATAGCACAACCCTAATGTGCAACTTAGTTGGGCTAAGAGGCAAGTTTGGAGTTGGGAGGTCAACTCAAAAGATTGTTCTTTCGTTATGTTATGTTATACGGCCTCACCCCTAGTTTAGACAGCTAGGAATAAGTCAGATAGTGATGGATAGTCACGTGGTCAGAAGTCAGGACGGTGTTGATATCATGTTTATGCTAACGGATACCCCAACCCTAATGTGCATCTTAGTTTGGCTAAAAGGGAAGTCGAGAGTCAGGTAGTTAGCTAGAAAGATTGCTCTTTTCATTGTGTTGTGGTATGCGGCCTGACTCCCAACCTCCGACCTCCGACTAAAATTTGTTTTGTTTTTATTTTCGGATCAAGAGGGAAGTCGGGAGTTGGAAGGTCAGGTCAAAAGATTTATCTTTCATTTTTTAATGGTATGCGGCTCGAACCCCAACCTCCGACCTCCAACTTACATCTATTTTGTTTATATTTATATTTTTCATTTTTTAATTTTTCATGCTACAAATTGTTTTAATTAATAAGACTAATAATGAATTAAAATAATGAGAAATATAATGATTAATATAATAATAATGATGATGATTAGTTATAATAATGGTTTTTATATTAATAAATACTATTTAAAATTTTAATAATAATAATAATAATTATAATTATAATTACTACATTGAAGGAAGTGCATGAAGGTATATAATCATGGAGCTCTGGCAATTCGACTGCAATCTCTAGGTCTAGGGTTTAGCGCCTCAATCTTGCAAGCCCAGAGTCAGTTCTGGACACGCAGAGAGATAGGATAGAGGATCTACTAAATAGAGGTCGAGGACTGACCCGACAAATGGTAAACGGGGGGTCCACTGGGACCCCTTCCTTCAAATAGGTGATAATGCAGAAACAGAAAGCGCAGGAAGGATTTAAAATCACTGGCTACAGAGAGCGTAAGAAAAATAGTAGAACCAGCAAAGAAAAAGAACAGAAGGTGCAAAAAGAGACAAGAAGCAACACAAAAATGAAAGAAAAAGTAAGTAATGGAAAGGAGAAGGTGACAAAAGGGCAAATGCAGACCAAAGGAACACAGTTCCAATAAATACCCAAACAAAGGAAGAAGAGGAAAATGCAACAGAGAAATAGTCTCGAGATGGAAAGGAGAAAGAAACAGCTCCAAACCCCAGCTCCAACAAAGCAACGCAAGGAGCATGCAAACCTAAAAAAATAGAAACCCTCAGGGTGGTTTTTATAGATCCAGAGATTCAAGCCCATAGAGAACACATGTCGGAACATGCAGTAATTTGTAAGTTCATGGGACTATGGCCAATGGAACGTGCGCTCTATCAATGGATCAAGCAACATTGGAAACCTAAAGGTGATGTCAAACTACACCTAGGGGAAAAAGGTTTTTTTTACTGTTGTTTTTACAAACTTAGAGGACAAGGACAAGGTTTTTGATGGAGGTCCTTACTTCTTTGCATCAACGGGACTCTACATGAGACCCTGGAAAACCAACTTTGTTCCAGAAAAAGAAACCTTCACACAAGTTCCTGTGTGGATCTGTCTATTCTCCCTTCCAATAGACTATTGGGGATTAGTGACGCTTAAGCAAATAGGAGACCGTCTAGGAACTTTCATCAAAGCTTCAGAAGCAACGATGCAAGGAAGGTACACTTCCTGCGCAATAATCTGTGTGGAGATGGATGTCTCAGGAGCTCTGCATGAGGGCTTATGGCTGGAGTTTAGAGATGAGGACTATTTTCAAGCCATCGATTATGAGCAAATCCCCTTCCAATGTAGAAGGTGTCATGAACATGGACACCTTTTCAGAGATTTCCCTTTAAACAAAATAGAGGAAGAACACAAACCAGAGCTAGCAGCACAGAGCAAAGCAACCTTCACAAAGCCAAGAGCAAGACAAAGAGCCAACAAGAAAAGAATAAACAGAGCAGGGGTAGGGCCAGGCATCACCAACAACACCTTTAGCATTCTGGAAACCGACACAGATTCGGAAGGAACAAACAGGGAACAGAAACTTGCTAAAAAGCCAAAAGACAAGCAAGGCCATAAAACAAAGAATGGGGAGGAAAATCCAATCAGAACAAAAGTCCAAATGCAAGAGCCACAAGACGAACACGATGAAGATACTGATATGCTAACCAGTGATGGTGGTAGTGAAGAGATGGAGCTCAATGAAGCTCTAGAGAAGAAAGGGGTGAACCTCCCAGTCATGGAGGAAAACTGAAGGACTAGAAAACATTCCGGAAGAAGAATTAAGGAATATCAGTGATCTATTCATCGCAAGACAAAAGGCGGAATTAGACAGGCAAAACAGGAGATTAGTGTGGAGCGCTTGGAAGGTATGCTTTTTGAATAATAATCTAGTGGTTTTCTAATAATTTTCCTAACCTTTTCTGCATTATAAGTCTAAAGAATAAAAGGGTTTTGATAAATAGTGTGAAAATGGACAAACGAAGCTCAATCACCAATAATCGATGTTTTCTATGCAGAAGGACGCGGAAACAGGGGATCATCGAGCAAAAACAAGAAGCAAAGGGAAAGAAACTGATGTCCCATCGCTAGGGAACCGGATGCGGACGCGATCAAGTAAAATTAGAGCCAAATGATCCAGGAAAAGAACGTGGGACACCAAGACGGAGAACGCAAGAAAGGAAAGAGAAGAACTGAACGATTAGCGAATCCCTCAGGATCTCTGATCCTGAGGGATCGCTGCTTTAACTTATCTTTTGTATCTAGATATCTCCGTCATTTCTGTTATATAAAGATACCATGCCATTGAGCGTAAAGGGGGGGATCAATTATTGTAATTACATGATTCAGAACAGCTTTGAGCATTAAGTTTTGCTGAGACCTGATTTTGTGTACCTTTGTTAATGCAATCAATATAAAGGACTTTGTGTT
>APFE031507648.1:88471-141147 GCA_000404065.3 Pinus taeda
ATAAAAAAAATTAACTTAATAATATTAATATTAATAATCAAACCTATTGCCTATCGGCATATTTCAACCACAATTACTAATGTGGTTGTGCATGTAATTGGTTGATATATACCTATTGGCATATACCAATCACATTTAATTAAAAATAAATGTGGTTCTACTAGTTCGTCAATAGACATATATATTTCAACTCACGACGGAAGTCCATTGATGGAATTTTATTTTTGTGATTTATCAAGGGTCAGGATCCATTTTTGGTGGAATATTCTTCGTCTAAGAGCTCCATGGATGACTGCAATGAGAGGGATTTCTAAGAGGCATGGAAAGATGGTGGCAAAGGATTAAAGGGTCATCTGAAAGTGAAGGTTGGGTGTGGGGATGAGCATGGCATGGAAAGAGTGAACACCACGTTATGAAATGAGATGTTTTAGGGCTAAAGAGAAGATATATGTTTTAAAGATTGAAGACAAGAATGGTTTATCATTTTTGTGTAGATGATTTTTGCTCTGTATGGCTAGTTGGATTAGTATTCTTCGACTGCAATTATTCAGATTTGTAATTGGAGTGGATGGAGATATTTTTTGCAAGGATGATATCCATGGTTGGAATGAGAATGGAGAAATACCAATGGACTACATGCAAACATAGAAATTGGTGAGTTGTTGCATAATTACATGCATCGTATGATTATGGTTTTATTAAAAAGAAATTTTTCCCTTGGGTTGTCTCGGCTCATAATAATGATAACGTAGAATGAGTCTACAAATTGAAAGGTGTTAATTCTATTGGCGATCATTCTATTGGCATTGTGTGTTAGTTTAGATATAGAATTTGTTATGAGTTGTTCAAAAGATTCACCTTTGTTTGTTATGTAATGTCCTGTGAAAAGGAAAAGAGAGAATTTATGTTTTAAATTACGAGTGACAATGTAAAATGGAAATTCTTTCTTTGTAAATGGATGCAAGTTTGAGATAAGCAGTGTAAGGACGGTTCAAACAAGAGATTGTGAAATAGAAATTGGAAAGAAGGAAAGGAGGAAAAGTTTGTTAAAAGGTCGCTGATGAGAAATAAAATATGTGCATGGAGGTAACTTCGGATGAAGGGACAAAGGTAAGGTCAGATGAAGGCACAACGGGGAAGGTTTAATTCAAATATAGGTGATTGAAACAAAGTAGAGGAAAGTAATACGTGTGACATAAAAATCTAGAGAAACAATATTTCAAACGCAATCAGAATTGAACTCAATGGTGTAGTCGGAAGGCGTGATGGAAATGAACATGAGTTGGTTAAATTCGTGACACTAACCCGGCCATAGAAGGTGCTATCGTGTATTCATGGTCGTAGGTGAAGTCAGTTAGGTAGTTGGAAGGCGGGATGCTATTTGATAGAGGTTAGTTGGACGCGAGGCTGACCCTAATGTTCAACGTAGTTGGCGTACAATTATTTTTTACAACAATGTTATTTTCAAAGAATTGTTAGTTGAAAATATGTTTTAAAAGAGAAATGATTTTTTTTTCTAAGAAGGGATTTTATTTCAAATTTTCTTAATAAATTGTTATTTTAAGAAAAATGTTTTTTGTTTTAAGAAGTGTTTTGTAAATGATATTGTTGAGCATGTTTAATATGAAAGTTTGTGTTTTTAAAAATATGAAAGTAAGAGAAAGTGATTAGTGGCACATATATCGATAAAATAAATTTTGTAATGGTGGTTGGTGATGAAGACAGTCGAGTGGTTAGAGGTCTATTGGTGGCATGGATACCGATAAAAGAAAGTTTTTATTGGTGGTTGAAGATGAAGACAATTGGGTGGTTGGAGGTCGAGATGGCATTATGTAGAAGTTATTTGATGTCGAGGCCGGCCCCAGACTGCAACGTTTTTTCCGTACTCACATATTTTTTGTTTTTATTCTTTTTTTTCCAACAATGTTATTTTGCAAGAATTGTTAGATGAAAATATGTTTAAAAGGAAAAATGAGTTTCATAAATGGAATTTTTTTCCAAATTGTGTTGGTATAATGTTTTATTTTTTTATTTTTTTTGAGGGAAATGTTCATTTTGAAGAATTTTTGGTTGAAAAGATGTTTTAAAAAGAGAAATGATAATAAAAAAAAATTAGAGAAAAAAGGAATTTTTTTCCTAAGTGTGTTGATACAATGTTATTTTTATAGATGTTTTCGAAGGATATTTTTTATCATGTTTAATATGATAATTTGCATGTTTAAAAAGAAGAACTTAAGAGAAAGAAATTGTTGGTATGAAAATTGAAAATTAAAATATTGTATTGTTGGTCATAGCTTAGGAGAGTCAGGCAAACAGAAGTCGGGATGGTGTTCCGTAGAACTTAGTTTGAGCACAATCCAACCCTAGCGCACAACTCTGTCGTCGTACCCACAAAATCATATTTTTGAATTGCCTTTTTCAATGTTGTTAATTTGCAAGAAATGTTAGTTGACAATATGTAAAAAATGAAAAACAATTGTTTTTTCTCAGGAATGGATATTTCTTTGTAAATGTATTAATATAACGTTTTTTTAAGATTTTTTTATTTTTTTTAGCAAATTCTTGCGAATGATATTTTTTTAGCACATTTGATATGATAGTTTGAATGTTTAAGAAGATGAAAGTAAGATAAACGTATTGTTGGAACGAAAAAGAAAAAGAAAAAGAATATTGCACTGGTGGTCGGAGCTGAAGTCATTCAGGTAGTCAGAAGTCAGTATGGTGTTGCGCAGAAGTTAGTTGAAGGGGAGTCCGACCCTGATGCACAATGTATTCACAAAATATTGTTTTATTTTATTTCATTTTTATTTTTTGTAATGTTATTTTCCAAGGATAGTTAGTTGAAATGATGTTTTAAGACAAAAAAATTTGTGTTTTTCAAGAATGTGAATTTTTTTGAATTTGTTTTCAAATGTTTGCGAATGATATTTTACAGAATTTTAAATCTAATTATTTGCATGTTTGATGTGATGAGTCCCTTTTAAGGATTTTATCCTTCGCAATGTAACATCTAATCTTTGGTTTGGTTTTAAGAATGTTTTTCATTTTCTAATGGATCCAAGTATTTGGAAGTTTTTTCCATTTGAGATTCTTGAGCTTGTATTTCATTGGCTTCCTCTATCAGCACTCATAAAATTTTGGTTGGTCTATAAAGAATGGAGTCTCTTATTGGAAAGCCTGATTTTTTTTACTTCTTGCAATTGATGTAGCGACAGAGAAATTGGATTTATTTCTTTGGCAATTGTTATCAAGGATAGTTTCTTTGTTGGATCTTACCTTAATGACAAAGGATACATCTGTCAGATTGTTTTCCATTAAATCTAGACTATGGGTACAAAACTAAACACACAATTAGGTCGATGGTTCTATTCACTGTGCTTGGAAGGTCTTTACATTCAAAGAATTTTTTCATAGTAAACCATTTTACAAAGACCATTAGAAATCTTGGGAATCTGAGTGTTGGAGAGTGAGGATTCTTCTCTTTGTTGGAGAAATTTAGTTGGCAGAAAAATTATTAGGTTGTCCTGAAACATGTGCAAAAACATAGAATCATATTCTCTTATTTGCCCTAGTGTAGACATGGTTTGGAGAAGGAAGAAACCCTATTTTGGTGGTGTAATTCCCCCAAATGAGGTTATCTTTCATAAAGGGAAAATTTTCATGTTATATTTAGACAAATATTATGATGATTACCCTTTCTATGGCTACGCTATATATTGGTTGCTTATATTTAGACAAAGATTATGATGATTACCCTTTCTATGGATACATTATATATTGGATGGATGTTATAATAATCCAATGGGGTTTTTCATTTGTTCCTATCCCTAACATATGGTGTGTGTAATTAGGATTGCACGCGAACCAACCTGTTTGTCTTGTAAACAATGGTTCAACGTCTATTTGGTCGCTTGAAGAGATAGACAATTTTGAGCTTGGGCAAGTTGCAATTAGATGAATCTTGGAATATTTTTCACTTATAGGCATATCTATTTCAAATCATAATGGAAGTCCATCGATGGAATTTTTATTTATTTATTTATCAAGGGTTATGACCTACTATTGGCAAAATATTCTTCATCTAAGATCTCAATGGACAATTGCGATAAGAGGGACTTTGAAGAGGTGTGGAAAGGTGGGCACAAATGATCAAAGGTCTGTCTAAAATAAAAGGGTGAGCGTGGTGGAGAGCATGGCATGGAAAGAGCGAACACCACATGATGAAATGAGATGTCTTAGTGCTGAAGAGAAGATAAATGTTTTAAAGATTGAAGAGAAGAATGATTTGTGGTGTTGCTTAGTTGATTTTTGATTTGTACTGCTAGTTTGGATTAGTATTCTTCAGTTGTGATTGTTTGGATTTGTAATTGCAATGGAGGGAGATTTTTTATTGGGAATATATGAGTGGTTGGAACGAGCATGGAGCAATACTAGGGGACTGCATGTAGACATGGAAAGAGGTGAGTGGTTGCATAATTGCACACAACATATGATTCTAGTTCTATTAAAAAGGAAATTTTGATCTTGGGTTGTCTTGGCTCATTATACTAATAGTGTAGAACTAGTCTACAAATTGGTAAAGGTGTCAATTTTAATGGCGGTCATTTGAGTGTTTTTCTTGTAGTGATTAGAGGTAGAAAATGTGTCAACAATCTGCCAGCTATACAGTACGAGAACTCATTGTGTGTTTGTTTAGATATATAATTTGTTATGAGGTGTTTAAATCATTCACCTTTGTTTTTTATGTAGTGGACTGTCAAAAGGAAGGAAAAGAATTTACGTTTCAAGTTATAAGCGACAATGTCAAATGGAAGTTCTTTCTTTGTAAATGGATGCAAGTTTGAGGTATGCAGTGTAAGGAGGGTGTGAACAAGAGGTTACAAAACAAAAATAAAAAAGGAGGAAATGAGGAAAATTTTGTTAGAAGGTTGCCGACAAGAAACAACATATGAACATTGAGGTGAGGTCGAGCGAAGTGTTAGTAGTAAAGGTTTAATTAAAATATAGGCAAATGCAATAAAGTAGAGGAAATTGATAGGTGTGATGAAAAAAAAATAGAGAAACAATCTTTCTAATGAAGTCGAAGGTGAACCTAGTTGGGTAGTCAGAAGGCGGGATGGAAATGCACATGAGTTGGTTAAATTTGTGACCCTAACCCCGACATAGAAGGCGTTGAAATGTATTAGTGGTCAGAGTCAAAGTTAGGGAAGTAGTTAGAAGGTGAGATGTTGTTGGATATAAGTTAGTTAGAGGGGAGGTCGACCCTGATGTGCAATGTAGTCATCATGCAATGTTTTTTTTACGACAATGTTATTTTCGAAGAATTGTTATTTGAAGATATGTTTTAAAAGATAAATTATTTCTTTTTCAAAAAAGGAATTTATTTTCAAATTGTCATGATAAAATTATATTTTAAGAAAATTGTTTTTTTAAGAAATTTTTTGTGAATGATGTTTTTAAGCATGTCAAATATGAGTGTTTGCATGTTTAAAAAGATGGAAGTAAGAGAAAGTGATTGGTGGCACACAAATCAATAAAATGAAAATTTTATTGGTGGTTGGAGGTGAAGACAGGTGGCTGAAGGTCGAGATGGTGTTGAGTAGAAGTTAGTTGGTGTGGAGGCTGACCCTAGGGTGTAACATTTTTTCCATACTTGCAATTATATATATATATATATATATATATAATATATAATATATATATATATTATATATATATATAATATATATATTTTATTATTTATTATTTTATTTTTCAGGTGATGTTATTTTGCAAGAATTGTTAGATGAAAAGTTGTTTAAAAGGAAAAATGTGTTTGGGAAATGGAATTTTTTTCGAAGCATGTCGATATAGTGTTTTTATTTTTTATTGTTTGTTAGGGAAATGTTAATTTTTAGGAAATGTTAGTTGAGTTTATGGTGTTGCTTAGTGGATTTTTTCTTTGTATTAGTTAAATTAAATTGACATGGTCATAATAGACTAGCTAGTGAGAAGTAAAGCCATGCCTCCAAATGATAGTCATGTGACAATAATCTCAATAATCAAGAGAATCACATGGAGGTAGCGAAACTAATGCGAAGATACCATAGTTGGGGTTGGCTCTTCTAATACCTTCCTACGAAATCAACCTACAAAACTTGACCTTGGTGTTTCATTGTGTGATTGAATAGTTTTTAAAAAATCAATAATTTTAAAAGTATTTTATATTTATTATTGTGAAATTATAAATTAATAATGGGCAATTTACCAAAAAAAAAAAAGGAAAAAAAATATTATTTAAAAATTAGCATGAAAAATTTCGGAAAGAAACAAAATGCAATTCATTATATGAATTATTTATATATTATTAAAAAAAATTAAAACATAAAATTTAATTAATATATAAAAATAAAATAAAACATAACGTTTTAGTTTTGGTAGTTAAAGGTCTTTTCTTGGTAATTGTTTTAGTTTTCCGCTGACTAGAAAGTTGTTTGGATTCTATTTTAAGAATTTGTTTTTCAGCCTTTAAATTGTGTTCCATATTTAAGCTTGATATTTATTTATCTTCTCCAATAGTGGAAAACGCCACATTTGAGGGAAGGGCAGTAGTATAAACCTTAGTTGACACATGATCTCTGTGTCTTCATTATTCCATTAAGAATAGAATGGGATCTTTGGTTGAAATCTTCAATTGATTCAGCAAAAGTCATTTTAATATTTGACATTTCCACAATTAAGAATTATTTTATTTTATCTTCACAAAACTTCTGAATAAATTTATTTTCAAAAATATCCCAACTAGCAATGGAACCACCATAACAATTGTTGAATCTCCTAAATCTACACCAATTGTGAACATTTCAATTACAAATTTCAATTGTAAGGAGAAATATAATTTTCACAACATTAAATTATTCTCATTTCCCAAAGGAAACTCATCTCCTTTAGGGGCATAAAGAAGGTATGAAAACTAGTCAACGGATTATTGGGTGGATGTTGTTACTTTTAGGAATCCTACAACAAATTTCCATAAAATTTGAAGTAAATTACCCATACATTCATTTCTGTTCCTTTGTATTGTATTTAATTCACTATAAATTTCTTCATAATCATATTTTTTCTTGAAGAATGACAAATAATTCCATGAACTATTTCGAACTATGAGTTGATTTGGCTAGTAATGTGCTATGTTTCCAGTGTGTGGACACTCAATTGACATAGTCAACTTCCTAAACAATTTTTAAATTACAATATATAACATTAGAATTTATTAATATGCCTAAATTCAAAGATTGGATTGTGTTTAGTTGATGGGTCAAAATGAGCTTGGCCAATAACGTGTATTACGCTTACTGAAAACATACAATTAGATGAAAATGTAGCTTTGTACCCATTACTGGGTTGAGATTTTATAAATAATGGTCTGGGTCAACCATTAATGGTTTTATAAACTAAATAATTAAATGTAGTTAACCTAAGATGAAAATGCATTTGTCTGGATATAACTAAAGCAAAAGGAAAACATCAAACAATATATGTTCGTAGAAATAACCCTTTGATTTAGATACCTAAGAGTAAATACAAGAACAATATATGAGTAGCTAACAACAAACCTAGAATAATTTAAAATTGGAAGAACCATCCATAGACCTATGTTCAAATATTTTGACAAACATTTTTAGAGGATCACTCAACACATGCAACATATCACTCATCTATTTAGTTACGTTTTAAGAATATTCATTCTTAAAACTTATCTAAAGACACATATCACGAGTGTAAATCATTTATAACTCAGGTAATTCCATGTGGACAATACTTGTGGGTCGCAAGGGAAACAATTCAGGAGTCAAGTTTTATTGGTATGTGCTTTCACTTAACGCACCTCAATCAGCATCGAGGCCAACTATAATCAACCCCGATGGCGGGTCCCACTAGAACAGGTCGGGAGGTCATGCCCAAGTTAAGGTCGGGAATCAGGTCTCCTTCGCCCCTTTTCTTTCCACGTATCTCTGAATGTTGACTAATTTTCGGGCCCACAACATAAGGAATCGACGTTAGGTCTTTGTTCGCTAAAATTTAAATAAACAATTTGTAAAGTAAACATTAGAAAATAAATATATATATTATATTTCTTATTATATTTATTTACATTTCTATTGCTTCAAATCCCTTTTCTTCTTATTTTGAAATGATATATGTGCCTACAGATTGTTTGTTTCGAGGGGTATTTAGTTAATATAGTGTACGATGAGCAGGGTGGAATGTTGTCAGATCATTCGTTTGCAATGCACGATAAGGACCACATGTTATCATATTTATTATTTTGTAGATGGATTGGGACATAGGAGAACAAAATAAATTTAATATTTTATGAATATTTACACAAATTTCTATTTAGTGCTTATCCTTTTGCATGCCATTGTCGAGAGTTGGCATTATCTCACTTTATGCATTGCAAAACCAAAACAGGGCCTGATGTCCAAATACTTGGGGTCGAGGACCTCTAACTATGGATCCCACTAGAATAGGTTGATAAGTTATGGTTGATATGACATAGGGAGTTAGCCCTCCTTCTCCTTATTTACTTTTTTTGTCCACATGTTTAAAATACAAAATGAAAATCCTAATTTAATTTTGTCATTGAATTAAATTAGGAATTAAATTGTAATTCCACATCTCATGACAACTTGTAACAATTAACTAAATTAATTTTACTTAGTTGGCTTAGTTAATTCGAGTTGGGAGTCTAACTAGAGTCATGTAGAGTGTCTCCTACTTTTTAGAATCCTTGTTTCAGTTTATTTTGAGTTGTAATTATTTAATTCAGTCTAACTAAGTTAAATTAAGTTAAACTAGTTCCAACTGATGGAGGAATCACTGGGAGATCTAGTAGTGGGGTGTAACTAGCAGCGATGTAAACTGAAGATTCACTCATAATTAACTCGTGCATGTCAAATCAGAGAAAGACCCAGTTGCGATTGGAGTTCAGGGACAGTGTACTATCAGTTGTATAATCATTTGAATTTTACAAGTGGTGCATGCAATCAGAGGAAGGCCTATGAGGATTGCACAATTCATATTTGAGGAATTTCCCAATTAAATATGGGCTAATTCCAAAAGAAACTGTGTAAGGAAATAGGATCTTGGAAGACAACAAAATTGGCTAAGTATTATTCTAAACTTTTCTAGGATGCAGTGAGATAGATAGAGATAGTGTAGAGGTTGATCGGGCATGAGAAAAGAATTGTAATATTCTCGTATTTTCTGATTAATGCAATTCTCATATTCTCGTTCTCTCTAGCATCGTGCATCAAGCTATCAACCTCTTTGGTGCACTTCCTTCCATCTCTGGAAGTCTCTCCGTGAGTGAGTTCTTCCACTCTTTGCTCCTCTACATGTAGCTACTCCACATCATCCTGAGGTTCCTCTTTTTGAGTTAAAAGCTCCTCATATGTATGTAACTGAAGCTCCATCTCAAGGCAACATATCATGGTAACACGACAATAGACTAATAAACCAAATATCTTGAAGTGTGTCACATCTGGTTTCTTATTTGAAGAAGCTTCTTCTAGTGTACTCATTATGATAATTTCATGATGCCTTTATTTTTGTAAATAAACAGTTGTGTTGCATGATTCATACCACAAGTGCAACAATAGGCCCTGATCATGTAGCATCACCCATGCAACTCCCACAATACTTTTGTTCTTCCTTTCAGCCACCCCATTTTTTTGTGCTTTATGAGGTCTTATTAACTCTTTTCGAATGCTTTCTGATGCACATAATTTCTTGAATTCATTCAACACATATCATGCACCGTTGTTGCTTCTCAGAGCATTAAATTTCCTGTAATAATCTTTCTCAACAAGTGTTTGAAATTCATAAAATTTAGTGAACATCCGATTTTTCTTCCACATGAAGAAAATCTAACACTTATAAGAGAATTCATCAACAATTATTACATAATACATGTGCTTGGTCATGGATGCTGTCGAGAATGCTCCACACACATATGAGGGAACTCTATCACGGATCACTTGCAATCCATTGTCTTTATCATGAAAGGAATATTTGGTGTACTTCCAAAATGTATGCCCTTTGCATGTACCTCTCTACTCTAATGTACCCTTGGGAAGTCCTGTAGAAATTTGTTGCATGATCTTCAAATCTTTGTGGTGCAAGTGACCCAATCTTTTATGCCACAACTCGTCGATGTCTCGGATATGCACCTTCTCTGTTTTAGTGCTCAAATCAACATAGTCTTCTACGTCCAATTTGTATAGGTTACCCTGATATGCTTCACCTAATCTGAGGCTATGTGACGAAGGAAAGCCTTTCCCTGTCTAAATATCACAGCATAGCCATGGTCCTCCAACATGGAAACTGAAACCAAATTCTTCTTCAAACCTGGAACATACATGACATCTTTTAATGTGAGAGGAGTACCAAAATCCCTCTAAAAGGTAACAATATTGATTCTTGATCTAGATTTAAACAAGAATGCAATAAAATACAGAGATAACCATAATGCAGTGGAAATAATACTTCATTTCATTACTGTAAAATACTGAAATATGCTTACAAACAGAAGTGGAAATAAAACAGCTAGGGCAATGGTAGCTTATCTCTTAGAAGAGATGCGGCGGCTACATGCCTCTAAACTATGTTACAATTAGGCTCAAAGGCCTATTTATTATTGAGAAACAATGGAAAACCCTTCACATTCCAAAACCTAACCCTAGGAGATGAAACGCCAAACTGTGGGCCTCGTTTGTGGTGAGTTGGATAGCCAACTTCCTGGGGTTGTGAATTGGTCATATTATCTCCGTTTGAATTGCATGATAGCCCATTGGAAAGATATCTCCAAGGACTGCGACGGAAAAGACAATATTTTAATAGAAAAATTGCTGGCGGTAGATTTCCCAAAAAACGTCGTTTAGGGCCTCAAAACAGCTTCAGAAGTTTAGGACCCGAAAAACTGCTAAAAATTGTAAATTGTGCTACAATTAAGGAAACTGAAAAAATGAAAGAAGAATTGGTGGGGATCCAAGTGTAATTAGCAGGTGGCCATCAATATCCACCTGGATCATTCCTGCCCCCTTAGGGAGCAATGGTCCCCATTGCGTTGAGTTCCTCCATGAGATGAGGGAACTTCCACTGAGCTTGGTCCCTGGTGAGCCACTTGCCCTGGTGAAGGAGTTGGCCTGCTTTGACAACTCGATACAGTTGGATATTCTGCTGGCGAGTGTGATTGATATGTGTGTCCATGACCTGACTGGTTGTAGCTTGTTCCATGCAATCTGGATTTAACTCTGTGGGTGTGAGCTATTCTGCAATGTCGGATGTGTCTAGTAATGGTGGAAAGTATGGCCGAAGGAGGTCCACATTGAACACTGGGTGCAAGCCAAGGAATGGGGGAATGCTGAGCTCAAATGCATTATCTCCCATAGCCTTGGTAATGGTGTAAGGACCATATCGGAGTGGTCTGAGTTTCTGATAGGCTCCAGTAAGTCGTTCCTTTTGCAAATGCAACCAGACTTTATTGCCTACTTGAAACTTGTGTGGCACCCAATGTTGATCATGTGCTTGTACTTGGCATATGATTTCTCGAGAATGCCATGGACCTGCTGGCAAATATGTTGGATGTGATCAATGAAGTTGTTTGCCTTATCTGTTTCAGACTGTTCATGAGCAGAAATTGTTTGAGTAGCTGCAAATGGCATGGCCACATCGATGGGACATAGTGGCTGGAATCCCAAGCTCACCTGAAAAGGGCTGTGGCCAGTCGAGCTGTGGAGAGGCCGTTTGTAGCTGTACTGAACATAGGGGAGGCTCTCGTCCCATGTGCGTGGCTGCTTTGAGTTTTACATGTGCAGAATGTGTATGATCATCCTGTTGACGACATCTTTCTAGCCATTAGTTTGAGGATGGAAGGCCGTGGACTTAGTGAGTTTAGTGCCTAGCATCGACCAGAGACTATACCAAAATGTACTGAGGAATCTGTTGTCCCGATCTGAAATGATAGACCGTGGGATCCCAAAGTGTACCCATACTCGTTCAAAGAAGAGTTTAGCAGTGGCTTCTGCTGTGATATTCTTCTTATAGGCCACCATAATGGCCATCTTTGAGAACCTGTCGATGTCCACAAAAACACAGTCATTTCCATGCTTAGTGGAAGGAAGGCCTGACATGTAATCCACGGAGATGGATTCACAAGGTCGACTAGGGGTAGGCAGTGTGGTATAGAGGCCTTGCTTCTTGATGGTTGGTTTGGCAATGGCGCAAGCAGTGCATGATCTGATATACTTCCCGACATCCTGTTGAAGATTTAGCCAATAGAAATATTTTTGTAGTACTGCCACCATTTTTTTGACCCCGAAATGCCAAACAACCCGACTGTAGTGTGCTTCCCAAATCATCTTTGCATGCTCGCTTGAAGGAACACAAAGGTGACCCAGGTGGCATAAGAGGTCATCCTGGAGGTGAAAATCTGGAACATGCTGACCCTCCAAGAGTGTCTGGTATGTGTGGCCAAACTCCGGGTCACTTTTGTAGAGCAGTGGCCAATCAGAAGTCTTGTGTCCATAAGAGTTGAGCATGGTGGTTAATGCCATGATCGGTGGTCGACTGAAGCAATCTGCAACATTATTAGTGCTGCCCTTCTTATACTTGATATTCAAATGGAATTGTTGCAAGTATGTGGACCACTTCTGATGGCGATCATTCTGCAATTTCCCTTGGGTTTGTATGAACTTTGGGGGTCGGTGCTTTATGTGAATGACCATTTCCTTCCCCAAAATGTAATGCTTCCATTGTGGGCAGGCCTGCACAATGGAATACATCTCTTTGTCATAAGTGGGATACTTCCGGACTGTGTTTGAAAGTGTCTCGCTATGATATGTCATTGGATGTCCATGTTGAGTAAGGACTGCCCCAATAGCATAGTTAGAGGCATCTGTCTCGACCGCAAATGGTTGTTGCAAGTCCGGTAATGCAGGAACTGGTGTTGTGCAGAGGCAATCTTTCAACTCTGTGAATGCTTTTTGTTGAGATTCAAACCAAAAGAATTTTTCTTTCGCTCCTCCCTTGGTGACTTGACTCAAGGGCCAAGTGATATGAGAAAATCCCAACACGAACCTGCGGTAGAAGTTGGCAAGGCCTAGAATGCTGCGAAGCTCTGTCAGAGTGGTTGGAGATGGCCAATCCCGAACCACTTCGATCTTGGCTGGATCCACATGCACCCCTTGTTCATCAATAATGTATCCCAGATACTGAACCTGGGTCATGCCAAAAGTGCATTTCTCCAAATTGGCACATAACTTGTGTTGCCACAGTGTTTGGAGAACCTGTCGAATATGGTGGAGGTGCTATTCCCAACTCTTGCTAAAGATCAAGATGTCATCCAAGTATACCACAAAAAATGAGTTGGTGAATGGCCACAAGTTGTCATCCATTAGCCTCATGAAGGTTGCAGAATCATTTGTCAGTTTGAAAGGCATAACCAACCATTTGAAAAGGCCCTCCTTAGCTTTGAAGGCAGTCTTCCACACATTAGAGGGTTCGATTGGTACCTGGTGATATCCTGACTTCAAATTGATCTTGCTAAAATATTTTGCCCCCTTTAGTTGGTCCAGAAGATCATCAATCCGTGGGACTGGGTACCTACTACAGACAGTGATCTTTTTCAGCGCCCGATAGTCAACACAAAGACTCCAAGTCCCATCCTTCTTCTGTAGTAGCACGATCAGGCTCCCACAAGGTGATGAGCTTGGACAGATGTGACCTTTTTGTAGCAGCTCCTGAATCTGCCTCTTCATTTCATCATTCTCCAGAACAAAGCACTGATAAATTGGTCCATTGGGTAGCAACGAACCTGTGGTCAGATCAATGGAGTGCTTGACCTGACAATGTAGAGGAATCCTGGTGGGGGAGGTGAAGATGTCCTCATACTCCTCCACGACCTTGTCCATCTGTAGTTGTCATGTGAAGGGGCCCTGTCTAGAGGTCGTGGCCACCATCTTCTTCTTTTCTTGAGGGCGTATCATCAAGAAAACAAATTTCCCGGTTTTGGAAATGAGCTTACTGTAATGCAGTAACCCAAGAGATGGCAGTAGGCAGTGCTACCTCTGGTATCCTGTACAACTTATTTCCCTAAGTAACAATAACAACACAGGGCCTTGACTCATACACAACGTGTCACTTCCACAAGTATGGTTGTCCTAATAACACATCACAAACTTCAAGGGGAGCAATGTCACACAATACCTCATATGTGAAGGGTTTGATGTTGTATGGAAGGTGACACTGTTGGCTCACACGAAGATCCTGTCCTTGGTGCAACCACTCGATGTTGTATGGTTGTGGATGTGCTGTGGTCGGTAAGCTCAGCTGTTTCACGACCTCTGTCAAAATGAGGTTCATTTGGCTCCCGTTTTCGACAATGAACTATAGTGGGGAGCCCTTTACCCACATCTAGGAGTGAAAGAGACGCTCCTCCTCCTCTGGATCTTCAGGTTCCTCCTTTTGGATCTTTGTGGTGGCAACGGTGGTGTTGGGCTCCGCATCGATAATCTACTTCCCTTTGTCATTCCCCTTATCGGGTTCTGAATCAGAGTCAGAACATGCATCTGATTCTGAAACCTTTAGCTCGGCCACCAGTGACTGCTTGGCCCAACACTCACTTGTGTTGTGAGTGTGGCTCTTATGGAATGCACACCACTTTCCTGTGTCCTTTTCCAACTACACGGTGTTGTTCTTTGCTTGCAGCTTTGGCGGGTTGTCTTGGGCCACCCCACCTTGGCTTTTTCCTTTTTTCTACAGTTTGGGGGCACCTTTCCCTTGTTTCGTATTCGCAGACCCAAGGTATCGCTTATTCTATTTAAACTTTTGCTCGACCTTGACGGCATATCGATATGCCATGCCAAGTGAGGAGATGTTCAGGAATTCTATTTCTTCTTGGATGTATTTGTGTAGGCAGCCACGGTATTCCAGTACCAAATGCTGCTCTATTTCCTTGATACCCAACTTTGTGCGAAGGGTATGGAAAACATTATTAAACACCAGTACGTCTTGGTCCCTTCCCTACCACAGCGTGGTCCACTTTATGTATTGATCCTCATAGCTTTCGACAGGGTAGTACTGCTGCTTGATGTCATCCCGGAATGAATTCCAAGTCGGTGCGACTGAAAATAGTGAGCCTATACTTTCATCCTTCTATTCGCAGTAGGTTTCCCACCAATCCTTGACGTGGGGGGCTACTTTGAGAAGAGCGAAAATAATCTTTTCCCGACTGGAAAAACCATGAATAGAAAAATAACCCTCTAGCACATTTAACCATTTATCGATGGCATCTACATGTATCTATCCCTCAAATGTGGGGATTTCAAAATTAACTTGTACCTTAAATGGTGTGCCATTTCCATAGTGGTTGTTGGAAGTCGATGTGTCGCCCCTGTGTAGCCGCTGAAGGATTTGGGCAAAGTTGTCCATCATCGCATTCCTTTGTCACTCAAGAGCTTCCTGAAGCAAGATTTTGATAGGATCTCGAGCCCCGTCGTCTTTCCTTTCATCTGCCATGGGAGGCCATTGGGATTTGTGAGGCTGGTCTTGCAAAGGTTCAACCTGTTCAAGCCCTAACTCCTTATATCCTGACCTCATTGGGGACATGCAAAGAAAAACAGAGAAGAAAAGCAGACCGCTCTGATACCATTGATCCAGATTTAAACAGGAATGTAATAAAATACAGAGATAACCATAAAGACAAATATGCAGCGGAAATAATACTTCATTTCATTACTGTAAAATACTAAAATATGCTTACAAATAGAAGTGGAACTAAACCAGCTAGGGCGATGGTAGCTTATCTCTGAGAAGATATGTGGCAAATACATGCCTCTGAACTGTGTTACAATGAGGCTCGAATATTGAGAAACAATGGAAAACCCTTCACATTCCAAAACCTAACCCTAGGAGATGAAACACCAAACTGTGGGGCCCATTTGGGGTGAGTTGGACAGCCAACTTCCCGGGGTCGCGAATTGGTCATATTATCTCCGCTTGAATTTCATGATAGCCCATTAGGAAGATCTCTCCGAGGACTACGACGAAAAAGACGAGTTTTTGATACAAAAATCACTGGGGTATATTTCCCAAAAAACGTCGTTTAGGGCCTCAAAACAGCTCCAGACGTTTAGGACCCGAAAAACTGCTAAAAATGGTAAATTGTGCTATAATTAAGCAAACTGAAAAACTGAAAGAAGAACTGGTGGGGATCCAAGTGGAATTAGCGCTTTGCCACCAATATCCACTTGGATCAATTCTGGTCATGCAATACCTCCCATCATCTCCCATCTCAATGTGCATTTGGAGAGCCTTCTCCTCTAAGTCACTAAAGAACCCTTTGTTTTCGGTCATATGGAATGAGGCTCCAATGTCTGGGTACCACACACTACCCATCAACGATGTCACCATGTAAGTGATGAGGGTGAAATATAGCTCAAATTAGGATGTAAGAGCTTCAATTGTCACTCCTCCTCAGGGCTTCTTACCAACTTTCTTGTGTAGACACTTTGCGGCATAGTGTCCCAACTCATGATAGTGAAAACATATAATCTTCGACATGTCCTTGTTCTTGCCACCCTAAATACAATCTAATTTGGAATGGGATAAATTCCCCTTCCCTTTCTTTTCCTTTTCAACTAAGGCAAAATTCACCTCATCATCATGATTGGATGAGGATCCATCTCTGGTGTCCTGTCGAATCTCTTCTTGTACCAAGTCGGACCACAATCGCTCCACCTTCTCTAGCATCTCCCTCCAATTAACTGAGTCCTAGTAGTTGTGCTAGCTCTTCGGAAGGCCTAGAAGTGCTAGGCTCACCAAATAATCTTCAACAACTATAACACCAACATTTCCAATCTCATCCTGACATTAGGTAAACTTGCTCAAATACTTCGGTATTATGTCGCCCTTCTCCATCTATATTTTTCTAAGCTTATCCTTCAATTCCAGCTTCTTATGGCCATTATTGCTTTGAAATAGGTCTTTAAAGGCCTTCCACATTGTAAACAGAGTTTCCTTACTATGGAGGTTCGAGACAATGTGATCCCGAACTCCTTCTAGGATAATCCTTCACTCCTTTTCAATACACTTTCTCCACTCTGCCAGATCCTATGCATCAAATAGCTTAGGAATCTCTCTCTCTCTCTCCTCTCTCTCTCCTCCTCTCTCTCTCACTATATAAATATATATATATATATATATATATATATAATAATATATATATTAATTCCTGAACATCGTTGTCTCTATCCTATCCTTCTAAGAAATATAGTTCGAACTAACCTTAAAGGCATATTCTAGTCTCAATCCATAGAACAACATCTTGTTGGCTGTAAAGTATGATACTGTAAATTCGATTTCTCCTACAAAAGACAAACTCATATTCTCCTTTTCTAGAGTTATTTCAGCTCTCTCACCATGTAGAAATTTCTTGTAGATTCAAACTGCAGATTGTAAAATGCTAAAACAATTCACCTAAATCTACTCTACTCATGAGTAGAAAAAATAAATGATCGATGAAATCACGAAGCATAAAAGAGAAAGAATTCAATCAAACACAACACAATAATTTTCTAGGGAAAGCCATAGCTAAAAACCCCTCCTATATGTATATTAATGAATCAATATGTTGCGGTTTGAAAGATTGAATATGAGAATTGCATTAATCAGAAAATATGAGAATATCACAATTCTTTTCTCAAGCGCGATCAACCTCTGCACTATCTCTATCTATCTCACTGCATCCCAGAAAAGTATAAAATAATACTTAGCCAATTTTGTTGCCTTCCAAGCTCCTATTTCCTTACACAACTTCCTTGGGAATTAGCCCATATTTAATTGGGAAATTCCTCAAATATGAATTGTGCAATCCTCATAGGCCTTCCTCTGATTGCATGCACCACTTGTACAATTCAAATGATTATACAACTGATAGTACATCGTCCCTGAACTCCAATCGCAACTGAGTCTTTCTCTGATCTGACATGCACGAGTTAATTATGAGTGAATCTTCAGTTTACTAGTTGATCACTGCTAGTTACACCACACTACTAGATCTCCCAGTGATTCCTCCATCAGTTGGAACTAGTTTAACTCACTTTAACCCAGTTAGTCTGAATTAAATAATTACAACTCAAAATAAACTGAAACAGGGATTCTAAAAAGTAGGAGACACTCTACATGGCTCTAGTTAGACTCCCAACTCAAATTAACTGAGCTAACTAAGTCAAATTAGCTTAGTTAATTGTTACAAGTTGTCATGATATGTGGAATTACAATTTAATTCCTAATTTAATTCAATGACAAAATTAAATTAGGATTTTCATGTTGTATTTTTAACATGTGGACAAAAAAATTAAATAAGGAGGAGGGCTAAATCCCTATGTCATGTCAACCCTAACTTATCGACCTATTCTAGTGGGATCTGTAGTTAGAGGTCCTCGACCCCAACTATTTGGATGTCAGGCCCTATTTTGGTTTGGCAATGCACAAAAGTGAGATAATGCCAACTCCTGACAATAACATGTAAAAGGATAAGCACTAAATAGAAATTTGTGTAATGATTCATAAAATATTAAATTTATTTTGTGCTCATATGTCCCAATCCATCTACAAAATAATAAAGAATGATAACATGTGGTCCTTATCGTGCATTGTATTAATTCAAAACCACTGCAAACGAATGACCTGACAACATTCCACCCTGCTCATCGTACACTATATTAACTAAATACCCCTCCAAACAAACAATCTAGAGGCACATATATCATTTCAAAATAAGAAGAAAAGGGATTTGAACCAATAAAAATGTAAATAAGTATAATTAAGACATTAAATATATATATTTCTTTTCTAATGTTTACATTACAAATTTTTTATTTAATTTTTAGTGAACAAAGACCTGACCTCCATTCCTTATGTTGTGGGCCCAAAAATTAGTCGACATTCAAAGATATGTGGAAAAAAAAGGGGAGTAGGAGACCTGATTCCTGACCTTAAGTTGGGCATGACCTCCCGACTTGTTCTAGAGGGACCCACTATTGGGGTTTATTATAGTTGGCCTTGATGCCGATTGAGGTGCATTAAGCAAAAGCACATACCAATAAAACCTGACTCCCGAATTGTTTCCCTTGCGACCCACAAGTATTTTCCACATGGAATAACGTGAGTTATAAATGATGTATACTCATGATATGTGTCTATAGATAAGTTTTAAGATTGAATATGCTCCTCTTCATGTTAAGCTACTCCTAGTTTCATTGATAACATAAATTATTTAATGTGCTCCTCAATAGTGATGAGTCCATTTGGATTAAAATGAAAAATACAGAAAATATGACATATGTTTTCACTCACTGTTATGTACAAAAAAATACAAACTATTGTTGATGCGTAGTAATTTCGATTTGATGGAACAAAGAACATCGAAGGTGGTGGGATGAGGGTTTCATTCAGACATATTATTTAAGCGAAAATATTATGTATGTTTGAATATCACTAGAATTTGGTTCCAGCTTGCCACACAAGATGTTTATGAAGAAACTATTGAACTAAAAGTACGATAGAAACTATTTTGATTTTAAATTTCACCATCTTATAAGAACATGAACAACAAACAACTCATAATCTTTGCATAACAGTAAAAATACATAGCAACATATATTAACAAATGTTAACAAAATATCACAAGATTCAATCAAAGTTGAACATCAATTGTTAGAAAACGAATAGCATGTGCATCTATTAACTAATTAAAATAATGACAAGACATCATATGCATAACTCATAAACAGATTCAATGTTGAATTTTTCCTTCGAAAATGCTTTGCCATAAAAATTGATTATAGAATGCAAGTCTTCAGTGCCACAACTCATCAACTCTTACACCAATGTAAGACATCATATAAATATTAAAATAATTACAATATATTCAATATTTTCTTTAGTCAGTGATGATGCTTAAAATGAAATATTGTCCTTTTCGAAGGATAATTTCCTAGAAAAACTAGCAAACTCTTCCAAAGTTCCTCTTCGTCTTCGGAGTCCTTATATTCAATGGTTAGTAGATGCAGAGCATTTGTTTGGATAAAGCTTACCCAATCTGTATACACAGGATGAATTCCAGAAAAGCGAATCATATGGAAATGAATAATATTGACCTGGCACATTGACACTAAGTTTTGAATAAACCTTTTCTTTTTACTATACTTAACATTAAATTTTGAAATTAGTTTGTTCTCTTCAAAAGGAAATTGCAAAAAATTTTGAAAAGCTTATTGCGTCCAAATTTCAGTTTCATTCATCTCTCACAGATCTTCTATGGTGCAAATTTTTTGTTTTTATTGATTCAGAGAACCCGTGACAACCTCCCTTATTGGTTTGGATCCATGAAGATCAAAGTCTTCAATGAATTCTATCTCAATCTCCCATACATTGATGTAATTTTTAATGGATTTCTTGGTCCACACATGGATTTCCTTTGCTTTTGATTCTCTGTGGTTTAATGAAGCATACATGAGTCTCTTTTCCTCCTTAGTGGTTTTAGGAATGTGCTAAGGTTATAATTGCTTTTCCCATTGGATAATTGACGAAAATCTTGCTTTAACACTTCTATATTATTCAACCAATGATTCAATACTTTCATTCAGATTCACAATCTCGTGATAAATTCTACAAATTGTATCCATTTTTATATAGAATCTACCTCGATTTTTTTCAATATTTAGTTAACCTACACCCCTTGCTCATTGGATACATTCAGACTCTAATTAGCATCATGATCATGTTTCACTTGAGATTGTATATTTTCAATTTTTTCTTTTAGTGTTGCAGTCATAACTTCAATTTTGCTTTCAAATTCTTCTTTCAATATTCAGTTTTCTTGTTCATGTGCCTTTCTCATTTTCTCAGATGTTTGGAAATGATTGAGATTTAATTCATTCAATTTCTTTCAGAATGAATTTGTAATTTGGCTCTTTCAATAGTAAAATCTGCAACCAGGGCCGTAAAATGAGTTGCACACTCTCTTCGCCAAATTCTTTGCTCTTTTCGATTTGCAATTCTAACTCTTTAATTCTTTGCAGCTTACTTTGATAAATTGCTGCAGTTTCACTGACATGATACCATTGACTCTTAACAAATGATCCAAAGGCATGTGAAATTTCTTCAACTTTCTGTCTCACATATCGCATTGGTTGTTATCTATGTTCAAACATTGTTTTAAGAGTGTCAAGTTTCCTCTTCTTACCCCTTCTTAGAATGTATTTTGTCTGTGTATTTAAATAATATTCATTTAAATATGGAACAGTTTTAGATATTGGTTCCATCTCAGTGACATTCTTAAAAAGAAATGAAGTTAGAGGAATTTTTGTGGAGATGGGAGTCATGGAAACTGTGGGGGATGTTCTTAGTCAGTAGTTTTAGTGTGTTATTCAATCACATTTTCCTCTTTATCATAACTCTTTGTAACAATTTATTGTAATTCCTTTCTATTAGTATCTAACTCTTTAGTTTGTTCATCGTATTTTTTGGACTCTAATTCTTCTTGGGTGTTTTCTTCAGCAGGATCAAGGACAATAATATCTTTGGGGAAGACATTCTTCTTAGTTACTTGCACCTCTGCTTCTTGTTTTTGGTGATTAATCTATTTTGATCATTCTTTCTTTAATTTTATGAACTTCTTGTTGAAATTATTTAACATTAACATCTTTTCTAGCATCTTGACTCGTTGATTGCTAGACTATGATAGAAACATAAAACATATTTTCAATTTGGATATTTTGAAATTGCTTAGAAGATGACATTGGTTCTAAAATTGGATGAGTAAAATTAAGTTTCAGACATTGAATGGATTTCAAATATTCAATTATAATAGAATACATGATACTTTTATGTTCAACAAAATATTCATAAGTGTTTTCTCTAAATTCCTATGGTTTTTCCCTAACCTCAACACTCATTAGTTTTCCTCTTTCATTCGCTTGATCAAAACTATCAATGTTTATGGAAACATCGGAATCGAAAGGAGGCTTTTGATGAGTAAAAGTTTTTATATATATTACAACCTTATAATGATAATTTATTATTCCACTGGTGTCATAATCAAAATGGAGTAATGAGTGAAATGATAGACTGTCAAGTTCTTTAGCTTCACTGAATGCATGACCTTTGTCCTTCAATTTTATTCTTCCAAACATAATTGGGAAATTTGGCCAAATGTTCTTATGAAGTTTAATCTTATTTTGTTCTTGACCATTTAATTTTGTTTGATTTTCTACTTCTCTAAGAGAAATTATTTTAGGAATGTACCTCGGAAATACATGTGGGCCAACCTCACTCCCATATATTCTAATATAGAAAAACAACTCTTCAATGAACCAATATCCTATTTGATTAAGTGCCTCTTTCAACACTTGGCTAATCTTTGGAGGAGCACTGCCAAAGATGACTTCATCTAAAGGGATCATTACATAATTGGAAATGTCATAAAAATGAAATTTAAGACACCAAATATGTAAGTGAACCCACACATTGTCTATAAATAGTATCCTCCAGTTCTTCACTTGAAGTAGCATCTTCCTTCCTCCAATTTCTTGTTAGAGGAGTCTCCATGGGTTTGTTGCACTCCATGTGGAACTTCTTCAGTATCTCATTTGCACACTCACCCTGAGAGATAAAGAGTTCCTCGTATCCTTGCCATACTTCCATACCAAGAAAGTAATGCATGAGCCCCAGGTACTTCATCTCGAATTATTTTGGAATGTCCTCTTTGCAAGATTTTATCAGCTTCTTGTCACTTGTTATAATCAAATCATCGACATATAATACTATAATCAACAATTTACCTTCAAGCAAAATATGGTAAAGGTTCGCATCTACTTCGCTTTTGGTGAAGCTCAATGCGGTGAAATAATTGTTAATCTTGGTGTACAAAGAACATGGTGCTTTCTTTGGTACATACAATGCTCTCTTCCATCTACACACATGTGATTCTCTGTTGAAGGTCTCAAATACTTCTAGCTACTCAATATACACCTCTTCCTCAACCATACCTTTGAGGAATGTTGTCTTCACATCAATTTGACGTATCTTCCATTCCATCTCCTCTAACAATGCTATAATAGATCAAATTGTATATTACTTTGCTACTGGAGCAAAGATCTCATCATAATCAATTCCCTCCACTTAATAGAACCATTTGGCCACAAACGTAGGCCTATGTTTCTACACACTCCCATCTACTACATTATTTTCCTTATAAGCCATCTGGAACTCACCACTAACTTGTCTGCTGCTCTTGGGACCACCTCCCAAACATTGCTTCTGATAATGGATTCATACTCCTCAACCATGGCATCAACCCATATGGGTTATTGCACTTCTTCCTCAAATGAGGATGGCTCAATGTCTACACTCTCACTCATCAGAGCCATGTATCTAGTGTACCGATCTAGTGAAATCCTCTATGTGCACTCTAATGTTGGCGCTCCCACATTCTCTCTAGCATCATGCATCAATCTATCAACCTCTTTGGTGCGCTTCCTTCCATCTCTGGAAGTCTCTGCATGGGTGAGTTCTTCCACTCTTTGTTCCTCTGCATGTAGCTACTCCACATCATCTTGATGTTCCTCTTTTTGAGCTAAAAGCTCCTCATATCCATGTAATTGAAGCTCCCTCTCAAGGGAACATATCATGGCCTTCTCTTCATCGAAATTCACATCTCTAGGAACCGTTTTCATCCTATTGGATGGAAGGTACGCCCGATAGTTGTGAGGTGTATCAGTGTACCCTTACAAATATGCCCAAATTAGTTGTTGGCTCTAGATTTTTCCATGCATCCCTGTTAACATGACAGTAGACTAATGAACCAAATATCTTGAAGTGTGCCACATCTGGTTTCTTATTTGAAGAAGCTTCTTCTGGTGTACGCATTCTGATAATTTCATGAGGCCTTTTTTTTTGTAAATAAACAGTTGTGTCACATGATTCATATCACAAGTGCCAGAGTAGGCCCTGATCATGTAACATCACCTGTGCAAGTCACACAATGCTTTTGTTCTTCCTTTCAGCCACCCCTTTTTTTTTTGGTTTATGAGGTGTTATTAACTCTTGTCGAATGCCTTCTGATGCACATAATTTCTTGAATTCATTCGACACATATCATCCACCATTATTGCTTATTAGAGCATTAAATTTCCTATAATCATCTTTCTCAACAAGTGTTTTAAATTCATAAAATTTAGTGAGTGTTTGATGTTTCTTCCACATGAAGAAAATCTAACACTTATGAGAGAAATAATAAAAAATTATTGCATAATACATGTGCTTGGTCATGGATGCTGTCGAGAAAAATCCACACACATACGAGGGAACTCTATCAAGGATCACTTGCAATCCATTTCCTTTATCATGAAAGGAATATTTGGTGTACTTCCATAATGTATGCCCTTTGCATGTACCTCTCTACTATAATGTACCCTTGGGAAGTCTTGTAGAAATTTGTTGCATGATCTTCAAATCTCCATGGTGCAAGTGACCCAATCTTTTATGCCACAACTCACCGACGTCACAACTATGCACCTTGTCTGCTTTATTGCTCAAAGCAACATAGTATTCCACATCCAATTTGTATAGATTCTTCACCTGAACCCTTATATGCTTCACCTGTCCTGAGGCTATGTGACGAAGGAAAGCCTTTCCCTTTCTAAATATCACAACATATCCATGGTCCTCCAACATGGAAACTGAAACCAAATTCTTCTTCAAACTTGGTACATACATGACATCTTTTAATGTGAGAGGAGTACCAGAATCCCTCTGAAAGGTAACAATATTGATTCCGGTCATGCAATAGCTCCCATAATCTCCCATCTCGATGTGCATTTGGAGGCCCTTATCCTCCAAGTCACTAAAGAACTCTTTCTTTTCGGTCATGTGGAATGAGGTTCCAGTGTCTGGGTACCACACACTACCCATCAATGATCTCACCATGTAAGTGATGAGGGTGAAATATAGCTCGAATTAGGACGTAAGAGCTTCAACTGTCACTCCTCCTAAGGGCTTCTTACCAACTTTCTTATGTGGACACTTTGCGGCATAGTGTCCCAACTCATGATAGTGAAAACATTTAATCTTCGACATGTCTTTGTTCTTGCCACTCTAACTGGAATCTAATTTGGAATTGGATTAATTCTCCTTCCCTTTCTTTGCCTTTCCAACTAAGGAAAAATTCTCCCCATCATCATGATTGGATGAGGATCCATCTCTCGTGTCCTGTCAAATCTCTTCTTGTTCCAAGTTGGAAAACAATCGCTCCCTCTTTGTTAACATCTCCCTCCCATTAATTGAGTCCTAGTAGTTGTGTTAGCTCTTGGGAAGGCCTAGAACTGCTAGGCTCACCAGATAATCCTCAACAACTATAACACAAACATTTCCAATCTCATCTCGACATTGGGTAAACTTGGTCAAATACTTCGCTATTATGTCACCCTTCTCCATCTTGATTTTTATAAGCTTATCCTTCAATGCTAGCTTCTTATGGCCATTATTGATTTGAAACATGTCTGTAAAGGCCTTTCACATTGTAAATGGAGTTTCCTTACTATGGAGGTTTGAGACAATGTGATCTCGAACTCCTTCTAGGATAATCCTTCACTCATTTTCAATACACTTTCTCCACTCTACCAGATCTTGAGCATCAACTAGCTTATATATATATCATATATAATATATATCTATATATATGATATATATAATATTAATATAATATATATATATATATATATCTATATATATATATATATATATATTATTATATATATATATATAACTCCTTAAGATCGTTGTCTCTATCCTATCCTTCCAAGAAATATAGTTCGAACTAACCTCAAGGGCATATTTCAGCTCTGATACCATGGAGAAATTTCTTGTAGATTCAAACTGCAGATTGTAATATTTTAAAACAATTGACTTAAATGTACTCTACTCATGAGTGGAAAAAATAAACAATCGATGAAATCACCAAGCATAAAAGAGAAAGAATTCAATCAAACATAACACAATAATTTTGTGGGGAAAGCCACAACTAAAAACCCCTACTATATGTATATTTCATTAATAAAAAAATATGAGAATATTACAATTCTTTTCTGAAGCCTGATCAACCTCTGCACTATCTCTATCTATCTCACTGCATCCCAGAAAGATTTAAAATAATACTTAGCCAATTTTGTTTCCTTTCAAGCTCCTATTTCCTTATGCAGTTTCCTTGGGAATTAGCCCATATTTAATTGGGAAATTCCTCAAATATGAGTTGTGCAATCCTCATAGGCCTTCCTCTGATTGCATGCACCACTTGTACAATTCAAATGATTATACAACTAAAAGTACACTATCCCTGAACTCAAAACGCAACTCTGTCTTTCTCTTATCTGACATGCACGAGTTAATTATGAGTGAATCTTCAGTTTACTGGTTGATCACTACTAGTTACACCCAACTACTGGATCTCCCAGTGATTCCTCCATCAGTTGGAACTTGTTTAACTTACTTTAACTCAGTTATACTGAATTAAATAATTATTGTTTGGTTAATTTAGTGTGTCATAAATTGCTATATAAATTGTCAATCCGAGAGTCGTAAACTGCTGAAGTGAAGTGCACTATATATGCAAGATAACCGATTTCTTACTTCTTTGTCGTTTTTGATTTCTGGTTTGTTTTTGGGTTTATCTTCTTGTTGATTCCCTAATGTGATATGAAAATTCTAAAAATCAAGTATGGATAAAAGTGTCCAAGGCAAAGGTGACCTTTAAAACAATTTCCAAACTTAAAGTATTCAAAAAGGTTTTCAAACTTGCAATGACGAAATCAATTACTAAGAGAAAACAAAAATGTACCTAAATTCTAGTTAAACCAAACAGTGAGCTAGTGACTATGAAATCCAGTATCCTTGCTGCGGTATAAAAAGAAAACTGAACTCAAAGCAATTCAAAAACTGTAAGCAAAGTAAACTAAATCATATCACATCAACTCATATTCTCACCCCTCACCATTCGACTCGCTCTGGCTATAGGAGGTAACTAAAAATGATATGAGTAATCTAATCACTAACTTGCAAAAACAAATAAACTAATATCAAACTATACATTCACACTTCAATCCCTCACCATTCAACTTGCTCTAGCTATAGGAGGTAACTGAAAATGACATGAATAGTCTAATATCTATCTTGTAGAAAAGTAAATGAACAAAACAAAACTGAAAGAAATAAAGAGTGCTGGAATTAGAACTAAGAAAACAAATCAACAGAAGGACAAGATAATTCCATCATGTCATTAGTCATCAAAAAGCTATGTGCACTTGCCCGGGCTATCTATTAGAACCTGAAATAAAACATTGATCAGTTAACAGTCATTAGAAAGCATAAAAGAAACTATGGAGAGAAATCAACATAAGTACCATGAGTAGTGTAATATATACAAGCAAACAACTATGGCATCAGGAACATAAATGAAGAAAGCATGAAACTGTACAATAACTACAGAAACTTGGTGTACAGGGGCCCTCTACAACCTCAGCCAATCAGAAATCAATCACGGATTGAACTTAAAAGCAGTGTCTTCTCATATACTGAAATGCGGTCAAAACATAAGGATTAAGTCATGGCACATTGGCTCATAAAATAGTCAAGATTACATACCAAAAAATAGTTTATACGCATACGAGAATGCTTTATTTATAATAGGAAATGACATAACTAATTCCTAAGATCTGCGTTGGTAAACAAACACGTAAATGACCATGTCGGGAAATCTAGCAGTATGGTAGCCGTGAGAATTAAATCCAAGGAGGGTGGCTGTTAGATTTGGTTCACAGAGTAGTCCACAGGTGTTAGCACGCCTCCTGGGATTTGGGAACTTGCCACGCAATTCTCCTCGTGATGAAAAATAGAGTCCTGCCACCGCAAAACTCTTAGTGTTGACCACCGTTTGACTGGCTTTGACCACGATCTTCTGTGAGCGATTCGGCTGAACCAAGGGGACATGTTCCATGTCCACATCATTTGCAACTTGCCCATGTGGCTGGATTCTCCAGTAGACACCTGTAACATAGACTTCAACAAAAAGGCTGTGGAAAGTTGCGCTGGCTGTGGAAAGTGACAAGATTCCGCAGGTGACTGAGCAAAAATCTAAATCAAACAACAGTCACAAGACATAGTTAGGAAACCATTTTATATGCTCTTTTTAAACTAACATGCAATGATTTGATAGCTTGGAGGTTCAGGTAAGTGGAAAAAAAGGCTAAAAATGTGTATAGGGAAGATGCAAGTTTGGGACTCAACAATTACAACTCAAAATAAACTCAAATAGGGATTCTAAAAAGTAGGAGACACTCTACATGACTCGAGTTAGACTCCCAACTTGAATTAACTGAGCCAACTAAGTCAAATTAACTTAGTTAACTGTTACAAGTTGTCATGAGATGTGGAATTACAATCTAATTTCTAATTTAATTCAATGACAAAATTAAATTAGGATTTTCATGTTGTATTTTCAACATGTGGACAAAAAAATTAAATAAGGAGAAGGAGGGCTAACTCCCTATGTCATGTCAATCCTAACTTATCGACCTATTCTAGTGGGATCCATAGTTAGAGGTCCTCAACCCCAACTATTTGGATGTCAGGCCCTGTTTTGGTTTGGCAATGCATAACGTGAGATAACGCCAACTCCTAACAATGCCATGCAAAAGGATAAGCACTAAATAGAAATTTGTGTAAAGATTCATAAAATATTAAATTTATTTTGTGCTCGTATGTCCCAATCCATCTACAAAATAATAAAGATGATAACATGTGGTCCTTATCGTGCATTGTATTAATTGAAAACCACTGCAAACGAATGATCTGACAACATTCCACCCTGCTCATCGTACACTATATTAACTAAATACCCCTCCAAACAAACAATCTGGAGGCACATATATCATTTCAAAACAAGAAGAAAATGGATTTGAACCAATAAAAATGTAAATAAATATAATTAAGAAATTATATATATATATGTTTTATAATGTTTATTTTACAATTTTTTTATTTAATTTTTAGTGAACAAAGACGTGACCTCCATTCCTTATGTTGTGGGCCCGAAAATTAGTCAACATTCAAAGATACATGGAAAAAAAAGGAGTTGTCTATAATGCGACTTTTTGGAGATTCCGGTGACGGAATCCGGTGGAAGAAATGAGGTTAAATCTTGATTTTTAGCAGTTAAAATGGGTTTTTAACTGCATATTTGGATTCAGCGCCCTGAAAAACCCCTGGGAGCCATTGATTGTGCAGAAATTAGCTATTAAACTTGGGATTCCAATGAATTGCTGCCGGATTTTGACCGGAAAAATCCGCCGGAAAGGCTTTCAAAAAGTCGCGTTATAGACTACTGCAAAAAAAGGGGAGAAGGAGACTTGATTCTTGACCTTAATTTGGGCATGACCTCCCGACCTATTCTAGTGGAACCCACCGTCCGGGTTGATTATAGTTGGCCTCGACTCCAATTGAGGTGCGTTAAGCGAAAGCACATACCAATAAAAATTGACTCCTAAATTGTTTCCCTTGCGACCAACAAGTATTGTCCACATGGAATAACCTGAGTTATAAATGATGTCCACTCGTGATATGTGTCTTTAGATAAGTTTTAACAATAAATATGCTGCTGAGTATTAATGAATCGATATGTTGTAGTTCAAAGAAAACAAGTTAGGAGAGTCACATACATTATTAACAATGTCCTTCCACGATACACATTCAATAGCCGCAAGTTTTGCAAAGTTGCACGCAAAATTTTATCAAGTGTTAAAGCTATAGGTAATTTCATTAAATGCATAAAATTGCATAAAACTTAGTGAACATTGCAGTACAATCCATATTTAAAACAATTCAATATTTGGTTATTATTATGATAATTATAATTATATTACCATGATTTTTTGTTGGTAGTGTCAATAATAAGTTACTACTCAAATAAAATAAGTGAACATATGAATTCGTTGCCCCGCATAATCCATAGTCAAGAGTGGGAAGTGAAACAATTTGGTGAAAGGAGAGAAGTCTCAACCCCTGACTTGCTTTGCAGAATTCTAGAAGTCGCATATGTTTTTTTTTATTACTGTCACACTCAGACCATCCCCAAATTAAGCCATTGATTTGGCTCAAACAATTATGTTTTCACAACATTGAAACTCGAAACAAAATAAATGCAAATATTAAAGAACCATTACTAGCGAGGTGTTTCTACATTAAATTTCCTTCAAAGTTTGTAGGAAGAATTAATAATGGCTCACTCAAGAAGCTGGAGTGTGTAATTAATGGAATATTTCCTTTATTTACTATGTTAAGCATGAAAATCCTAATCATTATTGATTTTAAATTCCTTACATATTGGAATCGTAATTAATTTATACGTGACTTGTAATAAAAATATAAACTTATTTTTTTAAGCAATGTAACAACAATAAGAAATTATGACAATAAATTCTTTCCCAAAAAAATATTGTTCATGTTAAGTAATGGTTTTGAAAATTTTATTATCTGCATGGAAAATTTACAAAGTAGCATATAAAATAATCAACATGTTTTTTAAAATAAATATAAATATAACAATTAATTAGTAAGAATATAAATTGTAAAGTGTGGAAGCATTCACAGAGTCCACCAAGACCTGTACTAACTATGAAAATATTTAACAAAGCTCCTTTTTTTATTGCAATTAATACAGTACATTGAGTACAGACTATCAACCCTGTTTGTGAGTTGATGAGGGTCACAATCCCATGTTACAGAATATGAATGATTAGGAACTCTGAGGATATTCTTCTCTCCTGGATTTTAGGCTTTAACTCCACATGAGGGCTTGTGTAGCCTACGGTGGAATGTACTCTCTTGGGTAGGGCATAACATCATGGTACGAATTGACTTGCATTTCTTTCTTGTTGAACTTCATGAGGCCAAAAGCCTTATCATACGTACTACCTCAATACTGAGTTAACAGGTAGATGAAGTCATCCCACCATGAACAATATGTAGCACATCCCTATTATTTGCAAGAGAGTTGAAGGCCCTTCAGAAGGCATTGAGTTATTGGTTGGGGGTGTCCTACCTAGAATTCCTTGTCCCTAAGAAGAAAATGCTTATAAATCAAAAGCTCACCCAGTGCATCGTTGTCCATACAACCGATGCCAATTTTTGAACCTTCAGGAGAATTTCCCCATTTGTGTGTTGAATTACAATCTTCCTATGTCAATTTTTGTACTCAAAGAACCTGGTGGATTCAGAAAGAGTATCCCTCTTGTAAGCTTGAGAGGGATAGCATTGGTGGATGCTCTAGTGAGTCGTTGTGACTTTCGAAGGAAATTGACATAGGCCTAGTTGGTTGCAAAACCACTTTATCCAAGCCATAAACAAATCCACTCTGGATGGGTAGAGTGTGTAAGAATGGAGTAGTACCTGATAAAAGCCATCGGATCTAAGATCCATCGAACTGATCATAACTTGCCAATAACTACTTAATTGGACCATGATAACATCCTGCACAGATTTCGCATTGTGGAGAAGTTATCTGAGAATGAAACCTTATAACTCTAATCAGATAACCTTTATCCATCAAGCCTAATGATGACCTAGTCATGCTAACTCCGAATTGAACACATAGGCATCACCCTATCACTATGTGATGAAATAACGAGTGATATGGACAAAGGAATATTTCTCAAGACGGACACAACAAAAAAGTATCAGGGGTTAGGGGTTGGGGTTAGAAATAACAAAAATGTGCACGTTGATGAATAGGACCAACCCCAACTGGTCTTTGAACTGACTACTACCACCTAGGCCACTGAGTCACTTCCATGAGGAAGATGAACGATGTTGTTACAATGATACACTACCACATGGGGCATTGAGTCACTATCACATGGTAATATATAATATATATATATATATATAATTAATATATATATTATATATATATATATATATATATATATATATATATATATATATAAAATTATTATATATTAATATTTTAAACATAGTTGGGGTCCATACTACCCCTAGGTGAAGCAAGTTCATGTACCAATCAAGGGGACCGACCCAATTGGTCGAAGGTTAGGGGGTTAGGCCTAGAAATAACAAAATTAAGTGCACAAATGGATATTGCTGGCTGAACAACATTGCTACAATGTTATAAATGCACGTGGTCCAGTGAACCATTGCCGCATGGTATAATATATATAATATATATATATATATATATATATTCTAAATTTAGTCTGGGTCTTGACTACATCGAGGTCAAGCAGCTTGACATACAAATGGAGGGTATGGACCATGACTAGCTCACAGGTCAGGGGTCAGACCTATAAATAACAAAACTAGGACCGAGAATGGTTAAGGTTGGCTCCAAATGGCCTTTGAGGTGACTATTGCCACCTAGGCCATTGAGCCACTACCACATGGGAGGTGAACGACGTTGTTACAATATTATAATTCCACGTGGGCTACTGAATCATTTTCATGTTGCATGTATATATATATATATATATATATATATATATATATATATCAAAACTATTGTATATTAATATTTCAAATTTAGTTAGAATTGGGACTATGAATCGGTCAAGCAACTGAACGTACCAATGAAGGGTACCAACACCGACTAGGCCTGCTGAGCTCAATACTGCCACTTGGGCTAGTGAGAAACTACCACATGCTAGATGAACGGGGTCGTTACAATGTTATACTCCCACATGGGCCACTAACATGCTGCCACGTGGTATATATATATTTTTCAAACTATTGTATATCAATATTTTAAATTTAGTCAAGGTTTGGGCTGTGCCTCAGTTAACCAGGTTGATATACGAATGAATGAAAATGAGCCTAACTAGATTGAAGGTTGCGGACTCAACCCACAAATAGGAAAATTATGTACGCTGAAAGGATAATTGAACTGTTGGATAGTCGTCAATAAGTCACCCAAAGTAAAGCTCATGCGATAGAAGAAGGTTGACCATAGCCGGGTCTGACTCCTAACTTGCCTTGGAATTGTGCGTATTCCGGAGTTTCACACAACTGCTCCAAATGAAGAATTTTATTTAGTGCATGGAGGTAATAAATAAATACACATCGACACTATCCTTTCAAACTTTCAATCTATGTGCTCATCATACATGATATCAACTAAACAAACTTACAATCATACCATTTGCTAACTCAAGTTGTCATTCCTAAATAAGACTCTAGCCCTTTCAAGTAATCATAACCTAAACCAAGTCATGAACCGATGAGACCATGGTAACATCCTACATACAGTCGCATTATAGAGAAGCTAGCTGAGAATGAAACCTTATAGTTGTAATCAGATAACCCTTACCCATCAAGTCTAATGACGATATAATCATGGTGACTCTGGATTGAATGCATAGGCATCACCCAATCATTATGGGACGAAACAAGGAGTGACATGGCCAGAGGCAGATTTCTCAAGACAAGCACAACAATAGAGCATTGGGGGTCAGGGGTTGGGCCCATAAATAACAAAATTGTGCACGCTAATGGATAGGGCCAACCTTGACTGGCCTTTGAACTGACTACTGCCACCTGGGCCACTAATTCGTTGCCATGTGGCATATATATATATATATATATATATCAAACTATTATATATTAATATTTCAAATTTAGTTTGTGTCAGGATTGCACCTGGGTCAAGCATCTTGATGTACCAATGAAGGAGACCAACCATGATTAGCTCAAGTGTTAGGGGTCATGCCTAAAAAAAAAACTGGGTGCGTAAATGGATAGGGCCAACTCTAACTGGTCTTTGAGTTGACTACTACTACCTGGGCCACTGAGCCACTACCGCATGGTTGGTGAATGACGTTTTTACAATTCTATATTTCCATGTGGCCCACTGAATCACTGCCATGTGGTGTGTGTCTATATATATAAAATATATATATATATTATATATATAATATATATATCAAACTATTGTATATTAATATTTTGAATTTAGTCAGGATTGGGACTGCGCTCATGTCAAGCAGCTTGATGTACCAATGAAGGGGACTGATCTTGACTCATTCAGGGGTTAGGCCCATAAATAACAAAAATTGACCCATTGTGATAACTACTGCCATCTGGGCCACTTAGAAACTACCACGTGCAAGATGAACAAGGTTGTTACAATTTTATATTGCTACATGGGCCACTATTAACTGTCAAGTGGTGTGTATGTATACATCTATCTATCTATATATATATATACATACACACCACTTGATAGTTAATAGTATATTTCAAACTGTTGTATATCGATATTTTAGATTTAGTCAATGTGTGGACTATGCCTCAGTAAAGCAAGGTTGATGTACCAACGAAGTAGAATGAGGCTGAATAGGCCGCAGACCAAGGACTAGACTCACAAATAAGAAACCTACATGCACACAAAAGATAATTGATCCATTGTATAGTCAACAGTTGGTCATCTAGAGTAAATCTCATGCGATGGAGGAAGGTCGACAATAGTCAGGTCCCACTCTTGAATTGCCTTGGCAATGTGTGTTGGGAATCATCATTGTCATTAGAACAAAACCCACAGGTGTAAGTCAATGAACGCATCGCCAGAGATAAGGATCCATGAGAGGCGGTTAGTCCATGTCGTGAAACACATGGGAAGCATTGGTGTATCCAATGTCCAACAATCTCCCCCCCAGCAAATTGGTTGTGTATCGAACTCATGACCTACAATCTGATACCACTTGTTGGGAATCACGATTTTCGTTAGATCAAAACCTACAAGTGTTAGTCAACGAACATATTTCTAGAGATAAGGATCCATGAGAAGCAATTAGTCCATGTCGTGAAACACACAGGGAGCGTTGGTTTATCTAATGTCCAACATTATGTGTATTTAGAGTTTCACCCAACCACTCCAAAAGAATGTTTGTATTTAACACGTGGAGGTAAAAAACTAAATACACACTAGCACTATCCTTTCAAACTTTCAATCTATGTGCTAATTGTAAATGATAAACTAAACAAACCTGCAAACGTGGCATTATGTAATGCAAGCGATCATTTCTAAATAAGACTGTAGATAGCCTAAACTAGCATATATCCATCTTAAGTACGGATCTAAAATGAGGCGAGAGGGATCAAATTTCTTCATGTACAATCCTCTTTAGAGTGTTATTTTTCCTCATTTAAATTGTATTTTTGAATGCTATATAGAGTATATATAGGACCAAATATAGGTTTTAACCATAAAAACTTATTTTTTCATGATATATGCACACACACACACACACACACACACACACACACACATATATGCATAATTGATATTAAAATATTTGATATAACATGCACATCAATTCATATTATAGTGTAAATTAAAATGGTTTTTTTATTATTAATATATTTTAAGTATATGTCAATATTTATTTGTATTAAAATATTTTATTTTAACAATTTTTTTCTATATATAGATATATATGAAGTTGACATCAACCTAAATAGCATAAATCTTCAAATAGTTTATTTATATCTCTTGTTGAAATATATTTGAAATGTATAAGATTTAAACCTTTTACTCACATGTTTTTTACTTCTAATTTCGTTATATCATATTCATTTTTTTTTATTATAGGAGACATTTTTTTCTATTTAGAGCATAATTATTAATTTTAAATAGACATGTGTTAACATATAAACTTACACATCTCCTCATACTATGCTGTAATGCAATAAATAAAACTAAAAAAGTTAAAATTAAAATTATTTTACAATATCAACCCTAAAAATTGTTAGATTTAGTATTTGATTAACTATAATTAATTAAGAATCATGATAATATAAAAATAATATATCTTAAACATCAATAATTTAATTTTAATTAAAAATTAATCTACATTGTCTATTTTAATCTTGAAAATCCTCTTGAAATAAAATTATGTAAACGAATTCGAAAAGTCAAACAATTTTCAAATTTAAATCCACCTGTTTTAGACCTTTGAAAAAGGTATTTAAAGTTTAATATAATAATTAAAAATATATATAATAAATATAGTATGTAAATTAACTTAAAAAAAATATAATAATAATAAAGAATATATATTTTTATTTCTACTAATATGTAATAAATAAATTAGATATATGGTAATTATTAGTATTTGTACCATCACGGTGAAAGTTTTGAAGTTAAGAATTTGTTTAGATAAAGTATATTTTTTTAATTATTAAAACGAAGTACGGTTTGTTAGTTAATTAAAAATATTATATTTATGGTAATTTAAATTTAATAAATTATATAAATTACCATTACAATTTGCGTTAAAATATGTTAAGTTTGATTATATAATTGTTACTTTGCGATATTTATAAAATAATTGTATTAATAAGAAGAGTCAATCTCATGTAATAAAGAAGGTGAATAATTATTTTTTTAATTATTTGTTTGGATTAAAATCTATAGAAACATATTGTAACTATCAATGTGTAATATTTATTAAATATCATATATCATTTTTTGGGATTGAACTTATGAAAATCTCGATGTATAATCTGAAGGTTCTGTTTTTCTTCAGTACAAACAATACGTGGCTCCCTAAGGGGACATGCTGGGTGAATATACTTTTTATCCAGAAGCTCTTGGAGCTACATTTTGAGTCCTGTTAACTGAGGTATGCTCATGTGATAAGGGGCCCTAGATATAAGGGCTGCACACAGAATTAGTTCAATGGTGAAATCGATATCATGCTTGGGTGGTAATCCAGAAATGGATTCTAGAAATACATCAACAAATTCCTGAATGACAGGAATGTTTTCCAAGAACGTCATTTTGTTTTTGGTGTTCCTAAATCTCACATGGACAACATATATCTGACAGCCCTTCCTAATACATCTTCCTAGCTCACTAGCAGTAATAGGACACAATTTGGTACTTGTCTTGATTCCTTAAGGTTCTTTCCTTTGTCCTAATTCAGTGATAAAACTTATGGTTTTCTGCTTGCAGTCAATTAGGGACCAACATTTTTCCAACCAATCCATCCCGATTAAAATGTCGTATGAATCCAAAGGAGGTATATTAAGATCAACGTGAATGGGTTGTTGTGAGATTGTTATAGGATAACGTTCTATTTTTGCAACTACCCTTCTTTTTGTCCCGGTGGCTAACTGGACTAACCAAGGTCTTGGAAACTTACTGCTCTGTAGTTAAGATTTTTCCACCACCTTAAGACTAGCATAGCTTAGGCTAGCACCGAGATCAAACAAAACAGAGACATGTTGCTTAGCGATCGTACCTTCACATTCGATCACGGTGGGTTGGTATTCTGCTTGATGATCATCCAAAGAAACATTAATTCTGGGCATGCTCCTCACCACTTCTACGACCGTGGATCCTTCCTACATATTTGATAGTTGTTTCGTTCTTGCATTATGCAGGCAATTTTTGTAATAGTCGGGTTCTTTGCATCCCCAACATTGTAGTGGTGGCTTTGGCTACTGGTCATTAACCGATTTATTAGATCCTTCTGACTGTCAATTTTCAGAATATGCAACTTTGGGTTGGTTCCTTATTGGGAATTCAGTGACAGGTTTTGTTGTACATTTAGGTCCCTCATTTTTCTATTTCATTTGTTGCTAGCAAATGCTGTCTTTCTACACTGCATCATCCATTCTCCTTGGGTAGTTGAACTCAAGCTTCTCTTTCATAAAATTGGGTAGACTACTGATGAAATGCTGAATTTTGGCTTTTTCTTCTTGCATATAAGGCACATAGTGCAACAGGGAGGTGAATCACTTTACATATTCATCCATGGTTAAGGTTCCCAATATTAAGTCGTGAAATTCCTTTGCTTTTTCGTTATAATAACTTTCGGTCAGATACTTATCCTTGAAATGCTTTTGAAACTTTTTGCACGTAACATGTTTTTGATCAATTTTCTTTACTGTTTTGATTTCTTTCCACCAAAGGGTAATCTTACCCCTTAACCGATAAACTGCCAAACATGCTTTCAGTTTATAAGTGTGATCATAAATCTCAAAATATTTGCTCATATCAATTAACCAAGCTCCAGTTGCTTCTTTGGATTCCCCCTCAAAGAGTGACGGTTTAATTTTTTTAAATTCTCCTTGTAATTCAGATTTTCGTCTTTTTGTCTTGCGCTGATCGGTAACATTATCTAAGCATCCTTCTTCGTCTTCTCCATGCTTTTCAGCTGACTTAACATTTTCTTCTCGATGCTGAGTCGTTGGGGTCTTCTCTCTGTCTTCAGCACTGGGGTATGGATCTCGTTCGTTCTGTCGATTTGATAGACTTCTTAGAATTCTCTCATGTTCTAGTCGTAGTCGTTCATTGTGTGTTCTTAAATTGGTCATCTGAGCACATAGCTACTTAATGGTTTCAAGTAAACCGTCATTAGCTCGATGAGATTCTTCTCCCACGGGTATCCAAATATGAGGGTTAACATTCACATAAGTTGTTTCTAGCGGGTTTGGTGGTTGTGGGCTCCTCTGCATTCTTACCCTTTTTGTATTGTTGCGGGTGTCTCTATCCACATAGATATTTACTTAGTTAATTTTAAGAAATCACATCCATTTCATGTACATATAATTCCCGAAGAGTTTCACTATACAAACCTGAGCTCTAATACCATTTGTAACACCCTACACACCTATTAAACGGAAAATAAGAATTCATTGCAGTACTAAAAGAAAACACAGATTATATTAATTATACACAGGGTGGCGGATACGGAGTTTAAAGTTTTCATTTCTGATTAAAACACTTAAATATGTTACATAGTTGTTAGATATGGGCATGCAAGGTCACATGGAGCTCCGGATGTTAAACCCACTATTTGTTGGGAAGAAAGACAAAACCTTGAGATTATGCATTCATTAGTGGGTGATGCTCACACAGTGAATAAGTGGTACTGAAACGAATGAAATGAGTAGCATAGCATCAATCATCACCCCCTAGGCTTGCACTGAGTAACCAAGACTTCTTGGGAGGTAAGTGATCCCAAATCGCCTCTGGCACAAGCGCAATTAGTTGTGGAGTTTTCCCCATAATCAAGTCCACTTAGCTTCCTACCCCATTTGCAAAACCTTAACAACTATTGTGCGTCATGAACCATTCAATCATAGTTCCCTTCACCCTTTTTGAATTTAAGTATTGACGGGTTTTCACAGATCACATATCATTTTTTGGGATTCAACTACATTAAGTAAGTCATTCATTTATCACCATTTCAATGAGAGGTAACACTAATTTCTCATGATTTTTGAATAGTCTACTTAGCACTCATTGCATGAGGTGATGCTCAGAGGGTGAAAAAATGTAATTGAAACTAGTGAAATGAATCACATAACCTCAATCATCACTCCCATCCCTTACACCAAGTAACCAAAACTTGTCAAGTTGTAACATTTATAAAATAATTATCCCATAATTATTAATGTGTAATATTTAGAAAATAATTACAGTAATAAACCATAATGGCAATGAATCTAAATTCAATCCGTGAAAAGAAATTTCCAATTCTCCAAAAATTCTTATTCCAATTATATTATAAAAAATCCTCATAGGTATAATTTTTTTTAACAAAAACTAACTTGATTTCAATATCCCAAAATGACAAGCCTGACAATCCTAACCTATGCATGTGCCGTTAGCAATCCCACGAATAAAAAACACAGTTCGCCTACATGTTTGAGGCTTATTTTAACCACCCCACTAATGGCCGTAGATTTTAAATCAATACAGATCCCTCAGAGTGTTCAGATCCTTGCACTCGTGAAGTATTCTGATCTGGTTATTTATATCTCCTTCTCTCTAGCACTTCGGAAGGTCTGTAGGGCGAGGCTCCAATGTTGCCAAACGACCGCGACCGTTCTTCAAAAGGAACACCATATTCAATCCCCACGCTAAATGGTCGTCATTATTCGACCATTTAATTTGCATTTAATATCGAGCGAGCTGTAATTGGGAAATAAAAAATAAATTGGGTATGATAATAATCAAATTGAAGAGGAAATGAGTTTCTATATATATAGCTGGAATCTGTAACGAGTCATTATTCGACGCTAACTATTTTTTTTTGGGGGACAGGCCGACGTGTTTGAGGCCAACGTTTGAGTAAAACATAAATCCCTAAGTAGCTCCAGACTCAAGCAAACATAGAATTGGACTAACAATCGCTAAAGCATCATCATTATCGGATTCATATTTATTTGTTTTTATGGTTCATTTTCGCGTGTGGGGAACAGGGCGGTGAGTGCCGAGATGTTTGAGGTGAAAGTTTGCGTAAAAGATAAAAACAACGAGGGATCATCTCTTATGCTTTCCGATTGTTTGATTGATATTTTGTAATAATTATTTTTATGAAATGGCAGTTTGTTATTCATTAAAACGAGCTTATTTTTAAACGTGTAACTGAATTTAGTGTATTGAAGATTCTTAAAGGTTAGAATTATATAAATTTCATAACAACAAAATCTATTAAATTTTACAACAAAATTAATTAAATATTATTAAAAAATTAGAAAACGAAAAAAATAATAAACCTAAATAACCCAACTTAAAAAAAAATTAAAATCAAAATGAAAAAGTAAATGGACACTATTGAATCTACGAATTAAGCGGCCTGGAGTATGCCGTAAAACTGCTTCTGGTTGGATAAGAGCTCGTCTTTCTCGGACGTAAGGAAACAGGTTAACGGCTCAAGACCCAGAGGCATCTGGCAGGAGTGAAACCTGCTCCCTTACGGACCACCATCGGGTTATTACAGGTGGCGTGGTTTTCCTTGATAACGGTGATGAGTCAAATCCAACATTCGCGGATAGCAGCTAGAGATGGCTGTCCTCACTGTTGGTTTGACACCTGAGTTTGATAGGTTTTGGCACCTTCCGGAAAAAAAAAAAAAAAGAAAAAAAAGAAAAAAAAGAAAAAGAGAAAAGAATCTACGAATTAAACTTTAAAATCATATAAATAATCAAAACCAATAGTCATACCATAAACGTTAAACACACACAAACAAATTTTGGCTTTATTGTTTATTTTTAATTTCATTTTCAAACAATTTCATAAAAACTTGCTGCTTCATTACAAAACTCCAATCACACAGATCGTTAGGGATAACTATATTTAGATTATTACTCATAAATATAACAGCCACTCAACAACTGTGAACTACAATTGAAAAAATGAAAATGAAACAGTGTGCCAATATCATTACGAATTCATTACGGTAAATCTGCGAACATAATAATATTCCAAGGGTTTTTTCATAATAGGTTTAAAAATCGTACGAAACATGAATTAAAGATTAAAAAACTGATTAGAAAATAGTTTAATATGACATTTACATAGGTCACCCACTATGATTGTTTCGCATTCTATGTCTTTCCTCAAAATTTCACAAGGATGGAGTTTAAACAATGCTTAACATCCACGTTTCTCGAGCATCCTAAAGATAATTTTGAGGTTAAGGTATAAAAGGATAGATTTGGCCAGTTGCAGGAAGAAATTTTCGAACCTCTCGTAATTTTAAAATTTAAAATTTAAATTGCCTTTCTAAATCCATAAATGGATAAATCCTGTACCCTTTTTATTTAAATTAGGTTCCTGAACTATAAATGAGTCAACATCATAAAACTCGTGAAACATCGTAAAAATATAAATACTAAAAATCACAACTTAAAAAAGTTAAAATACCCTTCTATGACGAAACCATGTTCTTGAAATCATAGTTGTTTTGGCAAACTATGTTAATTAAATGGTGGTAGTCTAATGATTATGTTTTTGTCATATCCCCATATTATTGTAAATATTTTTTATTTACTTTAGTGAAAAAAGACACAAACAAAAAGGATGTTGATTATTACTTGTTATATATATATATATATATATATATATATTTTATTTTATTTATTTATTTATTTATTTTTATTTTTTTTCAGAAAATGGAAAGGAGAAATGATTTCCTAGTAACAGGGATATCATGTAACTTCTGAGGAGAGAAGTTAATATATTTAGAAAAAAGAAACAGTTGCAAAACCCTAACCGCCCTCCTCCCTAACCGTGGAATGGTTTCTAGGAAAAGGAGGGGGAAGGGGGAAGTAAGAAAAAAAACAACACTGTGCTATACAGGACAGGCACTGGGTGAAGGGGTGGCTTACCACGTCTCGTGATGATCAGATGGTAAAGGCGCAAAGCACATGCAACTCGCAAAGACTCTAGTCTTTGAGCAAGCTAGGGGGGAGAATGGTCTCGAAAGACAGTCCCATGGTCAGGTGGAAGAATAGCTGCAGAGGGCAGTGGTGACCTTATCTCGGAACAGAAAAAGAAAAGGTGCATTTGCAGGAGGTGACACAGGTATGTGGCCCTGACTTGACTCAAAAGAAAAGAAAATGTTAATTTCTTTAGGTTGCAATCCTTTAGAAAAGTATGGAAGGGTATAAAAAAAAATAGATAGGCACGCTTGTTAGTTCCTAATGTAAACTGTCTTCTGGGTAGTAGTGGCTGTACATTGTCAGGAAAAGGGTCAAACCCAAAAATCTACTATTAACGTCTCTGTTAGACAAATTTATCTTTCCTCAGTTTGAAACCAAAGCATGTTGGTAATTTGGCGATAACAGTCTTTAGCAATGGATGTTAGAATGAATTCGTTGTGAGGAATTATACCATACGTAATAATCAGCTTTCACGTGACAGAAAATGAAAGAAAGTGAAACCCTTAGGAAGACAATAAAAAAATTACGCTAGCCACACAGGGAAACATCAATAAACAAAGTGTGAATACACTGTGCAAAGCACAGACAGACCTGAATATAGGTGTGTGCAGAACCAATAAAAAATCAGTAATATTCTCTAGCGGCTGGCAACTTTTGGATTGTGTCTATTTCTAAAAAGACATATATTTATATAAGAAGTAAAGCCAGTGCTTGCCTTGTTGCGTGCTGAATCAACCTTAAAAAAAAATCACCAATTCTAAAGCATAGACTAATACCAGTTGTGTCTTAGGGTGTTGCAGGATTGTTTTCCCCTGTAATGAGATAGGGCCAACAAACAATATGGTGCAGCGGGAGACTCGCTCCATGAACGAAACTCTAAGGGGTGGAAAAGCCCAAAAGGGAAACATGATTTTACACATGTAGGAGCAGACAGGTAGGGTAGGGATACTAACCTTCCGCGGTTAACTCTTGCAGATCTTACTACGTTAAGAACTTGGTCGCAAATAGGAGCTAACGAGCAAGAAGTCAGACAAAACTGTGAATGAGGTGCAGGGTCGAACCCTCCTGACACAGAATAATACATGCATATAGAATAAGACCAACCGCAAGATAATATATAAAACATTATTTAAACCGAATGTGTATTTGCATGTTAAACACAGAGCATGATATAAGTAAAAACGATGCGAGACCATGAACTACAAAACAAAAAGAGTATATCTCCAGTACAGGAAAAGCCGCAGGGCGGTAATCTTATACAAGTAAAAAAAAAACAAGGAGACTACCCTGTCGATAAAAGCAATAAACCATTTACAATAAATTACAATCCATTAGGCAAGAAGCTTAATCTGCCGTGAGCTAAATGAACAGTAGGGTGCATGAAAGATTATTTACACACAACGGTCCAAGTAGAGAAACTATACTTAGACGCCAACTCTAGTATTTAAATTACAAAAGTCATTACAATGGAAAACTATAGTCTAGAGGGGACGAAAATGCCCTCCACTTCCTTGCTCATCGAAATACAAGAGAGACCAGGAGATTTCCCTCCTTAAAAATATAAGAGAACCTCTGAAGCAAACAAAAAAGGCCACGACCAGTAGGCCTGCCCATACCTGGAACTCTGGATAGGATGAAGGTGGGGTTTCCCTTAGACGTGTCCAGGCCACCGTGTGAGGGACAGGCACCCAGCCTGTACGAGAGCAACCCATGCAACACAAGTTAGATAACGGTGGATGTAAAGCAAGTTGCAATAAAAATTCAAAGAAGTTATTCCTCGATCCTTATCAAAGAAACTTACCCGCTAAGGAAAACCTCGGCCACCGAATGAACAACACTTGTTCGGTGCTGTAGAATGCCCCCATTACCAAGCCAACCTCCAGCTACATGAAACATGAGCAAAAACATGAGTACCTTAGTGAAACGAAGGAACGCCTTGCCCAAATGAATGCAGAAGGAAACTTGACTCTGTTCATTTGATTACCTGAAGGGATGTGACAATCCACCGGCATTCATGCAGGGTCTGCAAGCTGAGCTCTTGGGACTAGATGCATGAGCAGAGCTAGAACAGGCTGCAGAGAAAGTTGCCTAACCAAATGAGCCCGTCATTCATGCCTATCAAAAGATTAGGACGACAACCCGTGAAAATCTGCCACTGTTGGATAGCATGGGGCGTTCTCCACCATAGATGAGGTGGGGAATAGCATGCAAAGTGAAAGATTGGACAGCCTGTAGGCCTCGTACATCATGGAGCAGGGTAGGAGTTAATACACATGGTAGCAGATAAGGGTTGCCATGTGATGGAGAGAGACAGAAACCAGAAGTCACCTCTTGATTAAATGCCGCGTGGATATCATGCATAAAGCCTTAAAGAGATTTAATAAAAATCTATAAATTAGTACATCAACACTTGAATAAAACCATTACCGTATGTGAGGCGGTTGGTGTATAGCGACATGAGGAGACTAAACATTGGTGAATGGTAAAAATAATCCAAAAAGGTAACACGGGTACAGTTAACCCTGATTAATATATAAAAAAAATATTATTTAGAAGCGGGGAACCATGACAAGTGGTATTAGAGCCAAGTTACAAAAATTTATGGCCTCTGGGAACTGTAAATTGTCAACAGAATTGGGTATATACAACTTATTTCATCTTTATTGAGTAATTAAAGAAACAGATAATGTGATAACCCTTCCACTATTACTTGTCTCGTGTAAGCACAGGAAGTAGAGGACTGACATTATGAGGAGAACCGACAGTGCATCACATAAGTTTGTGGAGGGCCAGGGAACCGCAACGGGGCCGGGAAACAATCCCGAATTATGGGTACAACTAGGTGAGGAGGCGTGCAATACCAATCTGGCAATTTTGGGGACAATACAAGAGTTGAAAAATGGAATGGATTGATTACAGGAAGATAATGCAAGGTTAACTATGGAATAAGAGAGGATCATAAAAAGCCTATCTGACAAACAAAATCAGTAGCCACCAAATCCTAGCGCTGAGGAACAAAGAATGTAAGGAGAATAGAATCACAGCACAGAACTCGGAGAGTTAGAAGGAAGGGAATTGGAATGCTCAGATGACGCTTCTAAATAGTAGACATCCAAGAGGTAACAGATAGAGTTGCAAGGGGAGTTCCGTAAAATAAAGCCACCACACTTTGACAGAGAACAGGAGGAAGCAGCTAAGGCTTGGTTGATTCATATGAAAAAATACTTCTAGCTATACAAATATGATCACAACCTCAAGGCATGGTTGGCCATTTTCCAATTACAGGGAAAGGCCACCTTGTGGTGGGAAGAGGTTAAGATGGTTAGAGGAGTAAGCAAACAAAATATAACTTGGGAGAAATTTCAAAGATACATTAAGGAAAGGTACCTGACTGAGCATTTTTATGATGAGAAGGCAAGGGAATTTCATGACCTGCGTTTGGGGCAGCAAACTATGGACGAATTTATCACTCGTTTTACTTCCTTACTCCCTTATGTGCCCTATATACAGGAAGAAAAAGCTAAAGTACAGAGGTTTGTTAGTAGTTTACCCTTAAGTATGAGGGATTGAATTTGACAACCAAAAGATGATGGATGAGGCTATATGCAAAGCCCAAATTTTCTACGAGCAGAGCAAGCAGAAGGGAGAAATCTTGGGTAGGAAATGGGCTGATAAGAAAAGCAGCAAGTTCGCTGGAAATACCAAAGGTAATCGCAGTGGAGGTAACAAAGGATTCGCCAAAGGGAAAATCAGTAGAAACTCGCAGAAGAATTCGCTCTGATTAAAGCCCCCAAATGAGTCCAGAACTAATGATCAACCTAGAAAAATAGACAATGAAGGGACAACAAGGCCCCCAGTGTGATTTTTGGGCTATGGTGGACCCCATTACGTGAAAAACTGTCCCCAGCGAAAAGGAGCAAAACAGGTTTCCTAGGTCTATGAAACCTCTACAGTCGGTAATGTAGGACTGAGTCTACCAAAGATTAATGCCGTTTTGGAAAACCGCCAGGTGGAGTACCAGCCGACCATGGTGGAATTTGAAGGTAAACTCTTAGACCTTGTTGTAACTGTTTTAATATACCCTGGTGCAGCCTTAAGTTCTATTAGTCCTAGAATTGTGGAGCATTGTAAGTTGCAACTTGTTAAGTTTGAGGACCCTTGGATAGCTCAATTGGAAATAGGGGCGAAAAGACGGGTAATGGCTAAGGTCAAAAACTGCCTTTAGAAATAGCAAGATGGTCAGTTACATCAGATTTAAATGTGCTTCCCCTTGGCTCGTATCACATATTGATTAGTATGGACTGGTTAGAAAAACACTGTTCAATAATTAATTCTAAAACCAACACTATCAGTTATCAGAATGAGCTTGGAAGAAAAAAAGAGATGTAGGGGATTAAGAGGCCAGTGCAGATTCGACCCATAACTGCCACATAGTTAGCAAAATGCATTAGAAAAGGATGTCAAATTTATGCTATCCAAGTGGGATATGCCAACTCAAAAGATAAAACAGCCACAATGGAGAATATTCTTGTGATACAAGAATTTGCCGATGTGTTTCGAGAAGAGATTCCTGGGCTGCCACCCAAAAGAGACATAGACTTTACCATTGAGTTGGTGCCAGGAGTAGTCCCAGTCTCTCGAGCACCGTACAGAATGAGCGTACTAGAATTGACAGTGCTGAAAATGAAATTACAAGAGCTATTGGACAAAAAATACATTCGCCCCAGTGTATCCCCTTGGGGAGTCCCGGTACTATTTGTTAAGAAAAAAGAGAGGACCCTCCGCATGTGTATGGACTACCTTCAATTAAACAAATTGATAATAAAAAACAAGTACCCTCTTCCCCGTATTGATCAACTGTTCAACCAGGTGAAGGGAGAAACAATTTTCTCAAAGATTAATTTGCGATTAGGGTATCACCAAATCTGCAATAAAGAGGAAGATATAGCTAAGACAACTTTCAGAACTTGGTATGGCCACTATGGGTTTGTGGTGTTACAGGTTGACCAATGCCCCCGCCACCTTTATGTGTCTGATGAACAATGTTTCATCGGTATTTGGATAACTTTGCACTGATCTTTATTGACGATATATTGATCTACTCTTGGACTATGGAGGAGCATCAGGAGCACCTCAGGTTAGTATTGCAAACCCTTCGAGAACACCAATTATATGCTAAGTTCAGTAAATGTGAACTCTTTAAAGAGCAGATACAATATTTGGGGCATATCATCACTAAAGATGGGATCACAGTGGATTGTGAAAAGATAAGGACTATTATGGAATGGCGAGTACCCAAAGATGTGGCGAACATCCAATCTTTCATGGGATTGGCAGGCTATTACAGATGATTTGTGGAGGGATTTTCAAAAGTAGCTTATCCAATCACATCCTTACAGAAAAATGGAAGGACTTTCAGGTGGACCCCTGAATGTCAAAGAAGTTTTGAACAACTCAAATACTTACTCACCACGGCACCTATTCTAAGTATACCCAACCCTAGAAAAAATTATGTGGTGTGCATTGACGCAAGTAAGGAAGGGGTAGGAGGTGTGCTAATGCAGGAAGGAAAAGTGATAGCATATGAATCAAGGAAGTTAAAAGAGCATGAGCAGAAATATTCTGCTTACGATCTAGAGTTGGCAGTTGTGATTCATGACCTGAAAATGTGGCGACATTATCTTATGGGAAAAAAACTTCTGTTATTGACAGACCACCACAGTCTCACCAATTATTTTAGCCAGCCCACTGTAAATGCAAAGCAAGCCGAGTGGGTGGATTTCCTAAGCGATTTTGATTTTGAGATCAAGCATTTAAAGGGGAAGGAAAATTGGGTGGCGGACTCTTTGAGTTGGAAATTGCAATGTCTATACGAGATTTCTTACAATGAAGTGAAAAGCCCCTTTGGGGAAATGATTAAAAAGGCAGCCAAACAAGATGTTATCTATTAGCAACAAAACAGCAAGTGCAACAACCAACCAGCAAAGAAAAATAGCTGAGTTATGCTTTGGATGCTGCTGGAATGTTGTATTATAAAGGAAGGTTGTTTGTGCCCAATCAGAACAATATGAAAAATTTCATAATGGATGAGTATCATAAGAGTCATTACACTGGACACCCAGGATATCAAAAGATGATCACTGCAGTTTAAAAAGAATATTATTGGTTGGGTATGAAGAGAGATGTGGCTGGTTACTTGGAACGATGTTTGGAATGTCAGCAAATTAAAGCAAAACACCAACATCCTGCAGGTTTATTACAACCATTACCCATTCTGGAATGCAAGTGGGAAACCATTTCTATGGACTTTATAATAGGTTTGCCTAAGTCAAAGAAAAATAATGACTCCATCATGGTGGTGGTGGACAAGCTATGTAAGTCATCACATTTTATACTGGTGCAATCTACATACAGAGTTATGCAGATTTCCCATGTATTCATGCGAAATATATTTAAGTTGCATGGGTTACCAAAGACAATAATTTTAGACCGTGATGTAGAATTTACATTGATCTTTTGGAAAACATTGTTTGAACAATTGGGAACTCAGCTGAATTTTAGCATGGCTTATCACCCTCAAAATGAGGAGCAAACCGAACAAGTGAACCAGGTAGTGGAAGATATGTTGAGGGCATATGTGATGCAACAACCAACCAAGTGGGAGGACTACCTACACTTGGTTGAGTTTGTATACAATAATGATTACCACACATCATTTCTAATGAGACCTTTTGAAGTATTATATGGGTGGAAGTGTTGCACCCTCTTGATCTAGATTGGACCGGAAGGCAGATTGAGGTTAGGTCCTGAAATGCTTAAGGAGATGGAGGAGCTGGTTAAAAGGGTGTGTTATAATCTGAAGGCAACTCAGGATAGGAAAAATAACTTCGCTGACCGGAAAAGGAGGTTTAAGGAGTATCAAGTCGGTGATCATGTGTATGTGAGAATATGAGCAAAAAAGAGCACATTACAGTGGCGCTGGTGTGCTAAGTTGGCACCTCGTTATTGTGGATCATTCCAGATCTTAGCTAGAATTCGGCCGGTGGCTTACCAACTCGCTCTGCCTAGTCACATATGAGTCCACAATGTCCTTCATGTCTCCATGTTAAAAAAATATGTTTATGATTGTAAGCATGTGATTAATTGGCAGGATATTCAGGTGATAATTATCTCTGATAGAATAATCTAAATGTTTTCTCTTAAAAGAAAACTGACTCAGGATGTTGCATGTTGTAGGTAGAACCAGAAGGAGAAATCCGGGTCGAACGGCTCAGCACCCTCGACCGGAGAGAAGTCACGTTGCGGAAGAGGGATATTACCCAAGTTAAAGTGTAGTGGTAGCACTTTGGGCCTGATTAGGCCACTTGGGAGGATGAAGAACTCATGAAACAAGCTTACCTAGGGCTGTTTATAACCGAAGGACATCGGGACGCTGTCTAATTTCAGGAGGGTGAGATGTCATATCCCCAGACTATTGTAAATATTTTATTTAGTTCAGTTAAAAAAGGACACAAACAAAAAGGATGTTAATTATTACCTATTGCATAAATTAATATTTATTTTTTTCAGAAAATGGAAAGGAGAAATGATTTCCTAGTAATAGGGATATCATGTAACTTCTGAGGAGAGAGGTTAATATATTTAAAAAAAAGAAATAGTTGCAAAACCCTAACCGCCCTACCCCTAACCATGGAATGGTTTCCATGAAAAGGAGGGGGAAGGGGGAAGAAAGAAAAAAAAACAACACTGTGCTGTAGAGGACAGGCAGTGGGTGAAGGGGTGGCTTACCACATCTGGTGATGATCAGATGGTTAGGGCACAGAGCGCATGCAACTCACAAACATTGTAGTCTTTGAGCAAGCTAGGGGGAAGACTGCTCTCGAAAGACAGTCTCATGGTTGGGTGGAAGACTAGCTACAGAGGACAGTGGTGACCTTATCTCGGAACAAAAAAAGAAAACGTGCATTTACAGGAGGCGACACAGGTATGTGGCCCTGACTTGACTCAAAAGAAAAGAAAATGTTAATTTCTGTAGGTTGCAGTCCTTTAGAAAAGTATGGAAGGGTATAAAAAAAATAGATAGGTAGGCCTGGTAGTTCCTAATGTAAACTGTCTTCTGGGTAGTAGTGGCAGTACGTTGTCTGGAAAAGCGTAAAACCCATAATTCTACTGTTAAAGTTTCTGTTAGACAAATTTATCTTTCCTTAGTTTGAAACCAAAGCATGTTGGTAATTTGGTGATAATAGTCTTTGGCAAGGGCTGTTAGAATGAATTCGTTGTGGGGAATTATACCATACGTAATAATCAATTTTCACGCGACAGAAAATGAAATAAAGTGAAACACTAGGAAGACGATAAAAAAATTAGGCTAGCCGCACAGGGAAACATCAATAAACAAAGTGTGAATACACTGTGCAAAGCACAGACAGACTCGAATATAGGTGAGTGTGCAAAACCAATTAAAGATCAGTAATATCCTCTAGCAGCTAGCAACTTTTGGACTGTATCTATTTTTAAAAAGACATATATTTATATAAGAAGTAAAGCCAACACTTTCCTTGCCGCGAGCTGAATCAACCTTAAAAAAAATATCACCAATTCTAAAGCAGAGACTAATACCAGTTGCGTCTTAGGGCGTTGTAGGATTGTTTTCCACTGTAATGAGATAGGGCCAACAAACAGTATGGCGCGGTGGGAGACCCACTCCAAGAACAAAACTCTAAGGGGTGGAAAAGTCAAAAAGGGAAACAAGATTTCACACATGTAGGAGCAGACGGGTAGGGTAGGGATACTAACCTTCTGCGATTAACTCGTCCACATCTTACTACGTTAAGAACTTGGTCGCAAATAGGAGCTAACAAGCAAGAAGTCAAACAAAACTGTGAAGGAGGTGCAGGGTCAGACCCTCTCGACACAGAATAATACATGCATATAGAATAAGACCAATCGCAAGATAATATATAAAACACTATATCAACCGAACGTGTATTTGCATGTTAAACACAGAGCATGATATAAGTAAAAACAGTGCAAGACCATGAACTATGAAACAAAAAGAGTATATCTCCTATATAGGAAAAGCCGCAGAGTGGTAATCTTATACAAGTCAAAAAAAAAAAAATGAGACTACCCTGTCGATAAAAGAAATAAACCTTTTAGAATAAATTACAATCCATTAGGTAAGAAGTTTAATTTGTCGTGAGCTAAATGAACAGCAGGGTGTGTGAATGATTATTTACACACAACGGTTTGAGTAGAGAAATTGTAGTCAGACGCCAGCTCTAGTATTTAAATTACAAAAGTCATTACAATGGAAAACTAGAGTCTGGAGGGGATGAAAATGCCCTCCACTTCTTTGCTCATCAAAATACAAGAGAGACTAGGAGATTGCCCTCCTTAAAAATATCAGAGAACCTGTGAAGCAAACAAAAAAGGCCACGACCGGTAGGCCTCCCCATACCTGGAACTCTAGATAGGATGAAGGTGGGGTTTCCCTTACATGTGTCCAGGCCACCGTGTGAGGGACAGGTGCCCAGCGTGTACGAGAGCAACCCGTGCAACACAAGTTAGAGAGAAACCCATGCAATTCAAATTCAAAGAAGTTATTCCTTGATTCTTATCAAAGAAACTTACCCGCTAAGGAAATCCTCGGTCACCAAATGAACAACACTCGTTTGGTGTTGTAGAATGCCCCCATTACCAAGCCAACCTGCAGCTGCATGAAACATGAGCAAAAACATGAGTACCTTAGTGAAACGAAGGAATGCCTTTCCCAAATGAATGCAAAAGGAAACTTGACTCTGTTCATTTGATTACCTGAAGGGATGTGACAATCCACCGGCATTCGCGCAGGGTCTGTACGTTGAGCTCTTGGGACTGGATGCATGAGCGCAGCCAGAGTAGGGCGCAGAGAAAGTTGCCTGACCGAATGAGCCCGTCATCCATGGCAATAGAAAGATTAGGACGACAGCCCGCGAAAATCTACTACCGTTGGATTGCATGGGGCATTCTCCACCATAGATGAGGCGGGGAATACCATGCAAGGTGAAAGATTGGACAGCCTACCAGCCTTGTACAACACGGAGCAAGGTAGGAGTTAATACACATGGTAGTGGATAAGGGTTTCCATGTGATGGAGAGAGAGAAACCAACAGTCACCTCTTGATTAAATGCCGCGTGGATATCATGCGTAAAGGCTTACTGAGATGTAATAAAAATCTATAAATTAGTACATCAACACTGTATGTCAAGTGGTAGCTGTATATTGACATGAGGAGACTAACCATTGGTGAGTGGTAAAAATAATCCGAAAAGGCAACACGGGTATGGTT
>APFE031507652.1:6828-29677 GCA_000404065.3 Pinus taeda
CGGGGTCGCGAATTGGTCGTCTTATCTCCGTTTGACGTGCATGATAGCCCGTTGGAAAGATCTCTCCGAGGACTACGATGGAAAAGACAATTTTTAGATAGAAAAATCGCTGGCAGTATATTTCCAAAAAAACGTCGTTTAGGGCCTCAAAACGGCTTCGGAAGTTTAGGACCCGAAAAACTGCTAAAAATAGTAAATTGTGCTATAATTAAGGAAACTGAAAGAAGCACTAGGGGGGATCCACGTGGAATTAGCGGGTGTCCACCAATATCCACCTGGATCACTTACATAGCAAGCACACGTGCATGATGCAAGTTGTCTTTGTTTATTTCATTTTCTTGCATGTGATAGTCAAGAGTATGCATATGCTTAATAGGTATACGCAGTGTCGCACAACACCGTGATAAGTCCACGGATTGCATGTCATGCACTTGCACTCATGTATGTTCTGTGGACACATTTAAACTTGGAGTGTGTTTGTCTTCATTTTTATATCTTTCATGTTTGCTAGTTCCCACAACTGTGTTGTTCACGAACCATGCCTTCACCAACATGGGTCGACCAATGCGCTAGTGACTGCATTGGAAGTATCACTTCAAGTGATCAGGCCCATGCACCGTTATCTTAGGAGTAGGAGTAGTGTTTGTGTTTGGTTTGTTTGCTTGCATGTATGTTTGCTTCTTACCTTGCATGTGTGTTTTCTTCTTACCTTACATGTTTTTTTGCTCGCATGCCTGTTTTATTACTCGCTTTTCTTTTGCATTTACTTATGCTTTTGCTTTTTTTTAATTGTTGGTTTGCTTGTTTATGTTTGTATGTTAGTTTTGCATGACACTGTGCACGACTCTTGAAACAAGATAGGTAAAGTACAAGAGGACTTGTGCAATTATCAATACTTGGTTGTCTGCCATTGTGCCTCTATATGAAGAACTCATTATCTTCAATCCATGATACGCCAATGGAAAATACGTACTTTTCAAAGTGAACCTTGGCAAAAACACAAGGCTTGCACGCTAATTAGTGTCACCTACTCTAGTCGGTTGTTTTGGGTTAATCCTTGCAAGCTCAGTCAAGTGGAGTAAGGTGAGGGGGAAAACATTCGCAAGTACGTCAGAGGTATATATAAACTACTTCTCTAAAGGAACAACCTCTTATGGTCTCAATAAGTCGAGATCCCTCTTCCACCTTTGAAATGAATAAGTGTTATGAAGAGTTATGAAAATGAAAAATGAAAAACTGAAAAGTGAAAATTTTCAAAAAAATTAAAAACAAATAAGGCAAAATAAGAGAAAGGCTTCTTGTGCAGAGAAGTGATCCAAGTAACTCTGCCCGGGTACTAACCAGGCTCCCTGGCAGTAGAGCGATGCTTGCGTTCCTATGTGACTCTACCGGGGTACTGTCCAGGCTTGTTGGCAGCGGAGCAACACCAAAGATAAAACTAAAATTGTGACAACCATAAAGCTTGTCCACCCATATACCCCTCATCCCTAATCGAAACTACTGTGTTGACTTGCCTTGGAATGTGGGTCGATTGACCAAGAGCTTTGCAAATGTTGCATCCTACAATTAAGGAAGTGAAGAAACCAAGACGAACAGAGAACTGAACAATACTTTCGGAGGTGTTATACTTGGTTTTCATGTACAAGGTCCATTCAAAGAGCTAGATTTCTACTAGTGTTTCGCCAAGTGTTGTAGTGGCTACAACCATCCTCCAAAATTTTTCTTTAGCTTCATTTTGGAGCCTTCCTACCAACCATCCTCAATAGCATGTCTTGCACTATCAAGTACATGAGATTTAGTGGTTTTCTAACAGCTTGCCAGCTTGTTCATGATAACTTACTTCACTCCCCTCACAACATACTACTCTAGACTTCGTCCAGCTACTAGCTGAGGAATTCCCTCAAGAAATTGCGCAATTCTAGAGGGGAACCAACCTTCCCTCTAGAAATTACACAAATTTTATCAGCATCCTGCTAGGCTCAGAAACTATACAATCTTGTCAGACAGTCTTCCTAGTGAAAACTGCACAATCTAGCATAACAGTGTTGCTCAGCCCAGAAATTGCACAATTTTGGGCAGCCATCAGCTACTCCTCCCAGAAATTATGTAATCCCTCTGGATAGGTAGCCCAACTTCCTCCCAGATATTGCGCAAAATTTCCCCCCCAGTCAAGCAGGTTGTTGAATGTGCCCTCAGGTTGACTGGTTCCACTCGAGACTGAGAAAGCTTGACTTGCATGCATGGGCTGCTTTTTTCCAAAATAGCAAAAAGAAACATGCAAAAAGAATCCCTAGATTTTAGGGAGAAATTTTTAGTAGCTGGAGGTTACATGCAAATATCGTTTTAGAAAATTTCCTCCAAGTGTCGATTTTTCATAGATTTGTGGCATGCACGTCATGAGCCTTAAACTTATTTATTCGACACTTCATAGTTCATTTTTCACATCGATGTTGGAGCTCTGACATCCCACAACACATCGAGGAGTCTTAGACACATCCAACCAGGTATTTCCAGGTAATTCTGCTTAACTTGTCTTTTGCAGCATTTCTGTCGCTTTTTTTGTTTTGGCTTGTGTGAGTGTTGTTTGCTTCATTTCTTTGAATCCTTGTTTTTGTTTGCATGCATATTATCTTGTACAAGCACCATTGTAGTTTTCATTAGCATCTCACTGTTGTCACATGCATGACACTCTTTTGCACGAATGGTAGTCGATTTGACAACTCGTCTCACACACATGCATGTTGTTCTGTTTTCTGAATCTTGCATTCACTGTTTGCGTGCATGACCATTCACCTCTTCTTACACTCAATATCGCCATGCATTCAAATTTTCATTTTCTTTTAGTTGCCCATCGACGGGTTTGGGAAACCTTGTCCCAAACTCTGCCTCACCAAGACAGCATTACGCAATTCTGAGAGGGAAGGGTTTGCCTTCCTCCCAGAAAATGCGCAATTTTGTCGACTGCCCTCCAGTATTGCCTTGCACAATTTTGAGAGGTAGTGACTACTGGCCCAGAAAATTATGCAATGCAATCCCTGGGCCTACAACACTTGCCAGCTGAAATTGGGCATTGCGCAATCCCAACACCCTATAGGCTAGTCTCAATTTCGCATTGTGCAATTCTAGTAGCCAGCCATCCTCTCGACAGTCCAAGCTACCTTTTGCAAAGTTTCGATAGTCAGTCTCCCAGCCTCCCAATGAAAATTGTGCAATCATTGCCAGTCAGTCCCCATGTATGTAACATGTCATCCCTCAAGTTTGCCTTGGTTTTAATTGACAGATTTCTTTCCATGCATGTCCTCATGTCTCCAGATATAGCATGTGTTCATATGTCTCTCAGCAGTTTAGGATCAATGGACTCCAAGAGAGCAGGGTCAAAGGACACCGACAAAAGCACAATAGGAGCAGCAGTTGAGCAAGTTTCTACAAGTTCGCCAATCTATGAAGACACCAAGTATATTGTAGAGAAAGACATCAAGATGAAATGGAAAGAGGTCAATGATGCATTCTCAGGCACATTTGGGGAAGATCTCGAAGACCGCCAAGTCTATGTGAACATTCACAAGTCCAACTTGTAACAGATTGCATGCAGGTATCCCGCATTCCCATGCACGGACATGATACATTGCATCATCTTGCCCACTGATCCCGAGACGATGACATTGAGAAGTGTCAATAGGATGAAGATTGCTACCTTCTGGGTGCAATATTATCAGCAGATGTACCATTTATCGAAGCCAGTTATCACCATGGAGGTCTGCCCTTCAACATACCCAATGACAATGCCAACTCTAGGGATATCTTGAAGAAGTAGGTAAAGGAGCCAGCCAAATTCAGGATGACACCTAACCAGATTTACAAGACGAAGATACTGCGGAAGGCGTATCAATACTTGGTCATCTTTGTATGTTTCTTGTATGGACAAGAGAGCATGGAGACCTTCTCACAAAGTTAGGTGACCGCATTGGACCAATTGGCTAGTGAACGCAAAGCATGCAACTGGTCCGACACATTGGCTCACAGGCTGAAGGAACAGGTCACAAGAGCTTGGCAACTACCCAAAGGTTAGCAAGTAGAAATCTACATATCCGCCTACTTCTCAGATGCAATTTGTGCACGTCAAGAGTTCCTGGGCATGAAGTGGGCATGAACATTGGTGGAAACCTCTATCAATACTTATTGTAAATTATTTTTTGAATGCGGCTTTAGAAGAGTTATCACACAATTGTCAGATCATTTTTCACCCTGGTGTATAAGATGATATTTGAGTAGGATCCACTGTACATGTCGAACAAAGTAATCGAGGAATTGATTGGTATAGCAGATTGGTATGACTCACCGTCCGACACCTTCATACGGATGTACAATATGGAGGATTGTCCACATGTTTTGTCAAAGTTTTCCATGGAAAAGCTCATCATGCAAGAAGTATCATACCACATTTTAGATGGACTGTCAACTAGGCTGCATCAGAAGAAGAAGGCACCTTGGCCCACTCTTCCATTGCAGATCGGGTTATATGGAGTTACTAAAACTTAAGCATGCAGATGTCGAAATAGAGGAGATAGAGAAACATCCTTTCGACATCCGAAGCTTCAATCCATATGACCCGCATCGTATTGTGAAAGATCAGTACGCGAGAGTATAGTTTTAGTGGATCCACGGGGCATGTCATTGGGAAGAGCAAGACCCATGGAGATATTGTTACAACTTCTCCAGGCCCAATGAACCGGTCAGCATCAGTGTGGAATGGTTCGAGATGCAATGTGAAGCAGCATCGAGGAGAGCACCAGCAGCGGAAACAGTGGAGGTAAACATATCGACGTGTGACAAAGGCAAGAGGAAGATTTTCAACAACGCGGAGGCATAACAAGGATGCAAGTTCAGAGCAAACCCAATTGTACAAAAATCAACTTTAGCAATAGAGGTGAACAGGAAACAGTGCTACAGGAGGAACACCCAAAGGTAGAGAGAAAAATAGAGGATGGAGGAAACAGTGAAGGAGTTGCACGAGTTGAAGGAGTAACTCCAGAAGGAACAAGAGTTGCGCAGATAGGAGAAATAAGTGTAGCAAGAATAGGTACAACATGGGTTGCAACATGTATATACAGATGAAATTTTTCCCGATAGGTATTCGACTTATCCGAACAGCTGGCATCAAATAGACAGGGTGAACAATTGCAGGAGCAAGACTTCGCACAAGAGATTGAACAAGCAATTGAGCAGATGGATACGAACATGGAGCAACAAGAGCTAGAGAAAGACATCAACCTCATGCCTTACCACTAGGAGGTCGAGCTACCAGCTTCACTAGATCTAGAATCAAAGAAAGTCTGAAGCAACCAAGGAGACACTGAGATCCTTGGAGACTATCCGAAAGAAGATATGCACAACATATCATTCGATGAGTCGCAACATAGATTTTTTAAATCACGTAGAGTGTCTACTCTGGAATGAGTGATTGTGTCTAACATGCGCAAGCATCCAGCAACATTGGTTGATGGTACGAGAGCATATGTCGAAGCCACTAGCTCAAGTGTTCGCTTCTTGATAGTTGAGAACGAGCGAATTGCTAAGGAGTTACAGACGGCCAAGAAAGGAGGAGAACTAATTACAACATCCATGAGAGTAGAGTTGAAGAATGTGATACTAGATGAAGTATTATCCCTTGAGAAAGTCATGGGGGCATGGTATTACAATTTTGGTATTGTGCATAAGGCAATTGTCCATTTCAACGGTTGGTAGCCGCGATGTGCTAGGAGAGAACATATCTTGTCAAATGTGCATATTGTTATTAACTACATGTAAACATGGACAATGAGATACAGGGGAGCCTCATTACACTTGCCCAAGATGATGAAGCCCAGAGTGGTTGAGCTGAAGGCACGTATCCGGAGCCAGATCCAAAACTATGAAGAACTCCCACATCTCATCACTAGTTTACATGCTTCCCATGCACAGGTATTCAAGAGTATGAATGTTGTTGTGCACGTACATGCAATCCCATCTATCGGGACACTCACTGAGGCAAAGATGAAGGCACAAGTCCGACTCGATTTTGACTCGTACTTCAACAAGTTGATGCGCATAGCCACCAACACAGACTTAGTGATCAATACAGACACCATGAATCAGTATGTCGCTAGTCCATATGCACTCAAGACAATGATGCACATGTTATCAGATGAGTTGGACAGAGGATCCAGAGTAGTGTACCAATATGCTACAGAGGCAAGAGTTTTTCTCCATAAAGATGTCACCATAGAGTACACGGACGCCATCATAGATTGCCGATCTTGGCATTAGTTCGCTATTATTGACCACTGTGAGGATATCGAAGAGCTAGTCTTCCCATAGTTGTTCGAGTCATAGTTATGTCTTGCATGGCTTCCTCAATCCTTTTTTGTCTCACATGGGTACATGTGCAGATTGTATGTAAGATCTTGTCAAGTGGAATTTCAAGTGTTGATAGTTGGATGTAACAGTCATAAAGTAGATGAAGAGTCATGAGAGTAGATGAACAGTCACAAAGGGGAATGTCAAGGGCCACCCCACCCTTTGCTACATATAGTCCCTCATAACTCATTGTAGAGTCTTTTGGGCCAGTCAAGCTTCCAATAGGAGTATCTTAGAGAAGGCTTGGAGAGTATTATAATGAGCCTTGGCTTCTCCACTGTGGAGAGCTAGTACATCTCTTTATAGAGCACGCGACAATGACTATAATGCTTTGCTGTCGAAACTAGTGGTTGGTCATTGTTGTATTATATGTTTGGAACTTTCACTTGTTAATATAATAGAGCCAACACGTTTCATGCATATGTCGTATTGTATTCTAGTTATCTTGTTTACTCTAAATGATATACGTATCTCTTTTCTTATGCATGCACATATGGCTTTCTTGTATATGTGTGTATGAATTTTACTGAAATGTGTTGTTGGTTTAACCATCACTTTGGATTGCTAGGTTACTTCCCTTCAAGTTTGTGATGCATGTTTTCTCATGTGTTCCCTTCTTAACTTCGTGCTTTCACAGGTTTCCAAGGGGTGCACTCACCTCACCCTCCGTGTGTTAGAACCATTCATGAAACTTCCTTGACTTGCTGCATATGTCACACCCTTTCTACCAACGGGGACATCTTACTTGCCTCTGTGCGCAACCACGGTCAAGGCGATACTATACGAACCACTACTCAGACTCCTACACCAAACAATCTAGGGTCTAGTTGGGACTTCTTACCGAGGAGATCCCTTGACATGATGGCAGGTCCAATACCATGAACCAATTCTTAAAAACCTACAACTAAAGATGCCTTTAAAAAGGAAAATAAAAATCCAATCCTTGTCAAACAAGATATACTTCTAGAGGCAATAATGGAAATGCCTGGTAGAGCTAATCCTCAGAAAACAAGCTTGGTTGATTTCCAGATTATGTTGGCTAAGCTACTACAAAGTTTGTTTCAACATTTGAGGAAAATGGAGCTGGTTTCACTTTGAATCAGATGAACATCCAGATCAAAAAATATGAATTGAATCGAAATTTTTACACTTGATGTATGATCAACTATCCTGATGAATGAGTCATTTTATCCCCAAAAGGGGATAGGAATTATACTCTAAAATTTTTTACAGCATCATACCAAATTCAATGGGTAAAATGTTTGCAATGATAAAACACACCCCTTCTATATCTACATCAAATCTTCAACAACAGGGATAGAAATGGTATTAGACATCCTTACATAGAAGAAGAAGAGGTGTCCTTACTCTTTTCGGACTAGAAATGAAAGAGATAGCGGCCTATGAATACCTGGATATCAATATAACCAAGTTTTTCATGGTCCTCAAGCAGTAAGGAGGAAGGTATTGCATTTATAAAATATGGAGAATTTATGTTTAGATGTATGTATGGAATAAGATTTTGTGGTCATCATGTGATCCTGAGAGAGACACACATCCCCAACTAGGAGCCTATGTCAGCACTTAAATCTGTACATGCAGTTTAAGTCACATTATTCAGTAGGGTATGAATCAATCATCGACTATAATGGCTATAGTGATTCCCCTCAATTCCATTTTTGTTTGTGATTTCCCTAGTCAGTTTGAACCTGACTGAATAATTTTGCAAAACGTAGGAACGTAGGGGATGTGAGGAAAGATGTTTTTCAATTGAATTTGACTTTTGGGAGGAAAGACCGTGATTAAGGAGCATTTATCCAAAAAGTACAGGATCTGGAAATCCGAGGTAGCGAGGACTGTAAAACAAGCGAGGAAGAGATATGGCTCACCTAAAATGGGCTTCTCATACACACAAGCTATCGAACCTAGAGCATAAAACAAAAATAATATTAGAGTGATAATATTTTAAAAAAAATATTCATAAGAGAAATAAAATAATATTAGAGTAGTGTAATATTTAAAAAATTTAGTCACAATCATCCACATACTTTGATATAAAATAAACCCTATCAATTCTTAAAATTTCTTGTGTAGTTTTCTAATGTCATTCAAGTAGAATATCTTAATAACTTATGTTAGTAATGGTGTGATCATTTCTTTTATATTTTTAAAGGATTCTTTTCTAGACATGCACTCCATCAAGCATAAATCATTTTAACATATATCTTTGAAGTAATATAATTCAACCTATGGCTATCCTCAAAATAATTATCATCCATAGCCTTAGTGATGATGTAATGCTCATGTAAAAGTGGTATGAGCCTCTTATGGGATTTTTTGAATTACCCCTTATGTAATTCCAACCATAACTCATCACCAACCTGAAACTTATGTCGAACCCAATGGATTGTGTATCTACTTGTACTTGGAGTTGCCAACTTTCTACAAAATATCATGAAGTCATTGCGGAATTTGTTAGATATGTTCCTCAAACTTGGTTGCTTTACTTACCTCATTCCAAGTATAGGAGGTATCTTCATGTGCTATGCAATGAACATAGCCACATCATTTTGTGCCAACTGTTGGGACCCCAAGCACACTTGAAAAAGCTTGTGGCCAATAGAAATATGAAGAGCTATGAATATGGAAGGCTTTCAACACGTGTATGTGGATGCTCGCAATTGTATACTCTAAAGACATCTATAATAATCCTATTGGCTACTATTTTTTATTTATCAATATAGGGATGGAAGGTAGTGGATTTCATCAAGCTTGATGTCCATCATGGAACAAAGGTTAAACCAAAAAATACTAATGGACCTACTATCCCTATTAAGAAATATGGTCTTTGGAAACCCAAAATAAACCAAAATATTCTCGAACAAGAACTTATGAGTGGATTTTGTTTCAACAATCTTCTTACAAGGTGCAAAAACTCCAATCCTAAGGAAGAAATCAACAACAAGAAAAACACATTTGTTACCATGCTTGGTTGAGGGAAAACATGACACAAAATCTAGGGGCACTAACTCCCAAAGATTATCTAGAGTAGGAAAAGGTGTACAATTGGTGTGGATGGCCATTTCCTTTGGTAGAATATAATTCTTCCATTGATCAGAGGCTTCGACAATAGAATACGGCTTGTTGTCATAGGTCGGGTATCTATGAAACCCATCATAGATTGTTTGGATATGATAGACCATTGAATGTTTGTGTTATGTGCACACTACATCGACAACATGAACGATTGGCTCATAGGATGCTTGTTGTGTAGCCATTCATTGAATAATGGCATTGGAGATAATATTGTTTCCATAAGAAGAGAACCATAAATAGGCTCATGAACACCATCAATATCTATTGGAGGTGTTGCAATTAAAGAAATAATGAATACAAAAGTTATGGTCAATAGGATAGGGATCATCAAGAAGTTGAACCATCCAACGTAAATATGGTTTTCAGTGCTAGTGATTTAGTCACATAAAAGATCCCATAAATTTGTGCTTTGGATACCCCCAATATTCAATAAGTATTCCTAAGTGAAAGGATTCGTTCATAAGGTGACCATGCCAACAACCCTGAGTTGACCCAAATTGAGACCTTGTGAGTCTTCCACAACTAGGGTGCCAGTTTGAACATCAAAAGGAGGCACAATTGCACAAGTGCAAACATCTCACATTTAGGGCACATGGACACAAACCTTTATGCATTTTCCATTGAGGGTACCTTTAACATTTCCCAAGTCAGAAATCACATATTTGGGGGAATTTTGGATAACTTGTCACATTCCACTAGCTGCATGCATGAAGAGGAGCACCCATCCTTTAAGAAGATTTTGGAGGATTTCATAGCATAGTCAAAGGTAACATGTATAAAAGAAGAATGCCATAGTCAAGAATATGAAAATTGGCATTTGTATCACATGGCATAAAGGAGGGAATAGGTGAAGAGTACTCTAGTTAGAAACATCTAAAAGCTTGTTTATGTCCTCTTTCCAAAGAAGAGAAGATGCCTTGTGACAAAAGGCCCAAATTGCCAATGGAGGAAGACTAGGGTAAGGGTTACTTTTTCTTTTACATGTTGAGAGGTATTCATGTATTTTAAGGCATTTTTTGTTGTTAAGTTCACATATTTGGAAGAAACATGGAATAAGTGAAAACATCTCAAATTTGGGGCACTTGGCTACAAATTTTTGTGCATGTTTTCTATTAAGAGTATCTTTCACATTGCCTAAGGCACAAATCAAATATTTGGAGGTATCTTGGATGACTTGTCACATTTCACTAGATTCACACATGAAGAGGAGTTCCCATCATTTAAGAATGTTTTAGAGGGTTTTAATGGCATAATCAAGGGTCACATTTACGAAAGAAGAACGCCCAAGTCAAGAAGATGTAAACTATGTTGCTAAGGGATTGTTAGATGTGCCAGTGTTATGGCATGTCAAGATGTAAAATATGTTGCTTAGTTGTTTTATGGTCATGGTTGAACGAGAGACTTGAATTGGTAACTTGTAACTTGTTAAGTGGGATAATTTGAAATTAGAAATGAGTAGCCTATGATGAGTTATATTTATTTCTTAGGTGAACAAGCCCTAGTCTAGTTGTAGTAACCATAACTTGGTCAGGGTTTTGTAGTCGAGGCAAGACTTGGTTGGGTTCCCAAGTCCCAATAAAAGTAAGGCTAGTTGTGAGGGCATGATAATTAAGGACTGTCAAGGCATGCCAAGGAATGAAAGGCGTGCTAACACATGCTAGATAGTGTTAATGCATGTTTAGGAGTGTTAGGGAATGCCAGAACATCACAAGGGAGAACTAGGTCAAAATGCATGGAAATGAACGAATAGGAGCAAGTGCCAAGGAGTGTCAATGAATTCTAGGTGTCTGAGGGATAAATTGTGTTAGAAGAAGGCTATAATAAGGCTTGTAGGAGGCAAGCTTATGCTTATAATAAGGGGTTGGACAAAGCAGTTTCAGACAGAGGGAGACTTTGGGTTGGGCACAACATTGTTTTTCCAATGACTTGGTTGGGTTCCCAAGTTGCAAACAAATGTAAGGCTATCTATGAGGGCATGATAGCTAGGGAGTACCAAGGTGTGTCAGGGAATGTCAGGAAGTATTAACACACACCAAATAGTTCCAAGGCATGACAAACATGCCAAGATGTGCCAAGTGTCAGGGTGTGGGTTTAACGCATTCTAGGCAGTGTAAGGGTGAAGTGTCAGGGAAACACAAGGGAGCACTAGTTTCAAATGCATGGAAATGAAGTGTCAACAAGTTCTAGGTGTGCTCAAGAAGGAGTGACAAGGTATACTAGGCAATGCCAAGGCTTGCAAGAGTGTTAGGGAAGCATGCGAAGATGTACCAAATGTGAAGGTGTGCCAATGCATGCTAAGAAGTGTTAGTGAGTTCTTGGGAAACACAAAGGAGCACTATGTCAAAATACATGGAAATGAATGAATAAGAGTGTGTGGCAAGGAGTGTCAATGAGTTCCAAATATGTTAAGGATGGAATGACATGGTATGTAAGGCAGCGCTAATTCAAGCTAAAGTGTCTTGGTGGCATGTGTCCAAGATGTGCCAAGTGCTAGGGTGTGCCAACATGTGCTAGGAAGTGTTAGGGAGTGCTAGGGAAACACAAGGGAGAAATAGGTCAAAATGCATGGAAATGAATGAATAAGGGTGTGTGACAGGGAGTGTCAGCGAGTTTCAGGTGTGCTAAGGAGGGAGTGACATGGTATGTTAGGAATCTATAAGTCATGTTATAGTTCCAGGAAGACATGCAGCCAAGATGTGTCAGGGTTTGCCAACATGTGCTAGGAAGTGTTAAGGAGTGCGAAGGAAACACAAGGGAGCACTAGGTCAAATTAATGCGTGCAAATGAACGAATAAGAGTTTGTGACAGGAAGCGTCAGTGAGTTACATGTGTGCTAAGGAGGGAGTGACAAGGTATGCTAGGCAGTGTTAAGGCATGTTAGAGGCTGAGGCAACATGCCAATATTTTTCAGGTGCTAGGGTGTGCCAATGCATGCCAGAGAGTGTTATGGAGTGTCAGGGAAGCACAAGGGAGCACTAGTTTCAAATGCATCGAAATGAATGAATAAGAGTTTGTGACAAGGAGTGTCAACAAGTTCTAGGTGTGTTAAAGAGGGAGTGACAAGGTATTCTAGGTAGTGCTAAGGAATCCTAGAGTGCCGGGTTGACATGCCAAGATGTCCCAGGTGCCAGAGTGTGCCAATGTGTGCCAGAGGGTGTTAGGGAGTGCCCCAAAAACAAAAGGGAGAACTAATCTGCTAAGGAGGGAGTGACAAGGTTATATGCCAAGTAGTGCCAAGGGATTGTTAGATGTGCCAGGTGGTATGGCATGTCAAGATGTAAACTATATTTCTTAGTTGTTTTATGGCCATCGTTAGACGTGAGCCTTATCTTCGTAACTTGTTAAGTTGTATGAGTTGTGATTAAACATGAGTAGCCTAAGATGAGTTATAGGAAGTTCTTAGGTGAACAAGGTATATTCTAGTTGTAGTAGTTGTAACTTGGTCAATATGATGTAGTCGAGGCAGGATTTGGCTGGGTTCCCATGTTGCAAGAAAAGTAAGGGTAGTTGTGAGGGCATGATAGCTAAGGAGTATCAGGGCATTCTAAGGAATGAAAAGGCATGCTAACACATGTCAGAGAGAGTGAATGCATGTTGAGGAGTGTTGGGGAGTGTAAGGCATCACGAGGGAGAACTAGGTCAAAATGCATGGACATGAATGAATAAGAGTGTGTGTCGGGGAGTGTAAGTGAATTCCAAGTGTCCTAAGGATGAAGTGTATTAGGAGAATTTTACAGTAGGAATTGCAGTAGGCAAGCCTACGATTGTGATAAGGGGTTGGAAAATGTAGTTTTAGACAAATGGATACTTTGGGCTAGGCACAACATTATTTTTTCAATGACTTGGTTGGTTTCCCAAGTCGCAAAAAAAGTAAGGCTATTAATAAGGGCATAACAACTAGGGAGTGCCAACGTGTGCCAGGGAATGCCAAGAAGTGCTAACACATGCTACATAGTTCCAAGGCATGTTAAGGCATGGAAAGATATGCCAGGTGTTAGGGTGTGGTGCCAATGCATTCCAAGGAATGCATGGGATGCTAACACGTGCCATATAGTGCCAAGGGATTGTTAGATGTGCCAGGTGATATGGCATGTCAAGATGTAAACTATATTTTTTAGTTGTTTTATGGCCATGGTTAGACGTGAGCCCTATCTTCATAACTTGTTAAGTTGTATGAGTTGTGATTAAACATGAGTAGCCTAAGATGAGTTATATGAAGTTCTTAGGTGAACAAGGTATAGTCTACTTGTAGTAGTTGTAACTTGGTCAAGATGATGTAGTCGAGGTAGGATTAGGTTGGGGTCCCATGTTGCAAAAAACGTAAAGGTAGTTGTGAAGGCATGATAGCTAAGGAGTATTAGGGCATGCTAAGGAATGAAAAGGCATGCTAACACATGCCATAGAGTGTGAATGCATGCCATGGAGTGTTGGGGAGTGTCAGGGCATCACAAGGGAGAAATAGGTCAAAATGCATGGAAATGAATGAATAAGAATGTGTGTCAGGGAGTGTAAGTGAATTCTAAGTGTCCTAAGGACAAAGTGTATTAGGATAATTTTAGATTAGGACTTGCAGCAGGCAAGCCTATGATTGCGATAAGGGGTTGGACAAAGTAGTTTCAAACAAATGGATACTTTGGGCTAGGCACAACATTATTTTTTCAATGACTTGGTTGGTTTCCCAAGTCGCAAAAAAAGTAAGGCTATCTATAAGGGCATAACAACTAGGGAGTGCCAACTGTGCCAGGGAATGCCAAGAAGTGCTAACACATGCTAGATAGTTCCAAGGCATGTTAGGAATTGTTGACACCTAATCTTCATGATTGGGAATTTTATGTAAATAAAATAAATTGGGAAGGTGAAAATTCATCGGGAGATGAACTAAACAATCACTCCCTATTGTATATAATAATGGGTTACCTATGGAATAATACATGAATCAGTTTTCTGCCAAACTGGAGTTACTCCTGGCCTGACATGGTATCAGAGCCAGCTCTTTTTTTAGCCTTTGTGTCCCTTGTAACTCCCTGTCTGCTCTCCATATAGTTGAGCAGGTTCTCCATAAAATCAGCTACCCCTCTTTCTGACTGTTTAGTTCTCTGACTGTCATAAACATTTCAAAAAGGGTGTCATTGCACCTGTGCCTCTACTGCCTGAATTAATTCACCTGATTATTCTCACATGCGTTACTGAATGCGTTTGAATGGCTATTGAACATGAACGCTGTGGGTTTTTAAATGCTGTGGGTTTTGAACGCCTGGGGGTTTGGTTCATAACATTGTCCAAGTTTTGAAGGTCCATAGTTGGTAACGTTATCCAAGTTATAGTTTTGGTAACTGCTCAAACCATCTGCTTTCCTTGCTTTAGAACAAAACGATCTGCGCCTCCATGTTTTGATGTACTCACCCTACTTCATCAACCATCCTGAACGCTATGCGGCGTTGCAGAAGTTGAAGCCCTGGTCATTTTTTTTAACGTTGTGTGCCTCTCCATCATTGAGCAAACGTTGTACGGGACAGCCCACCTGAAGGCTATCCAGATGGCAAGGGATATGTGGTTTTGAATGGATTTGCGTTGAACTGCATTCTAAACTGTGTGTTAATATATATAACGTTGTGTGCTATATACATCTGCCCATCCAAAGTTTTGAATGGATTTGCGTTGAACTGCATTTTGAGCTGTGCATTAATATATATAACGTTGTGTTCTGTATACATATGCTCGTCCAATTTTGAATGGATTTGTGTTCGTGCGTATTGAAATGCATTTCAAATGGTAACAAAATTGCGTTGGTCTATATTATTATTCCACAAATGAACTTCAACTCGCATTCAATTCTCGAATAGTTTTCTGTCTTAACATGCACAATGAAGCTGTGAGGGCTTTGCGTTTCCCTCCTTATGTACACAAAAAAAAAGGAGAGAGACATTTCTTATTCTCCAATTTCTCTGGTTGATGTTGCTACACATGGTATAATACAGTGGTTTTAATGCTATCCTATTGCTCTATGGCATATATATTGAAAGATATATATATATTGAATGAAAATATATATTATATATATAATATATATATATATATATATATATATATGATAAATATATATATATATTGAATGGTTTTGTGCGTAGAACTCTTGTTTAAAGGAAAAAAAAAAGGGGGGAGGTGATATGGAGGATATTTGATCAATTTTAGAGACATTGGAAGAAAACATAGTGCATAAAGAATTTGACATCTTTTTGCCCTTTTGAGTACAATTTCACTGTATATCAGCAAAAGTATTTCAGAAGTTTTTTTTTTTACATAATGCATTCAATCATCTCTATGGTAGGAATAGTTCTCACTGGAAAGGAGAATTATCTTGATTGGTCCCGGATGACACAACACACCCTCATCTTCAATGAGTTGTGGAAAGGAGTGTGTGTCGGAGAAGGAGACAGTGACCCAAAAAAGCCTACCTCAAACAAAGAGCTCGCCATTTGCGAAAACAAGAACAGCAAAGCTTATGCATTAATCACAGCATCTGTAAATAAAGAGGTGAGCCACTATATTTCATCATATTCAACTGCCTTTGAAGCTTTACAAAAGTTGAAAGAACTCTATGACTCACATTCTGCACTTGAAGTCATCCAACTCATGATTAAACTCTTCACTCTGAACTGCAAAATAATGATCCTCTTGCTCTTGCATCTGGAATAAAGTCTATAATGCATGATATCAAATCCACTAAAGTTGAGCTGGATATCTCTCTTATTTCTTTTCTCAAGGCACTTTATCCTACATACTCCAATTATCTTAAGTCTTTGCAAGCAAATGGAAATCTCAAAGATATAACCTTTGACTCTCTTGTGAAAAAGTTTGTTGAAAGAGAAAAAGCCTTTGGAAAGAAGACAGCCCCTGAATCTTCTAAAGAGACTGTGTACCTTGCTCATAAAGAAAAGTATCCTGCTCGAGATTCTACAAGAGGAACAGGTGGACGAAAAGGAAGAGGAAGATATTTCAGAGGCAGGGGGGGCAGACATTCTCAAGGAGAAAAGGCAGATTTACACTGTATTCGCTGCAAAAGAAATGGATCACATGATGCCTCTACATGCAAGCTACCATGGGACAAATTGAGCAGAGAAGAAACCAACAGAAAGGTAAAACTGATGATACAGACAAAGGTAAAGCACCTGAATCCGCTCACTATGTTGAGGCACAATGTAACATTGGAGTAAATGAAGATTTGTTTAATACTTCACTTGCTTCCTGGAAAAATGACTGGCTGCTTGATTCAGGAGCAACCTGTCACATGACTCATAGAAAAGACTTTTTTGAAGATTTAACTGACAATGTTGATGGAGTAGTTTACTTTGCAGATCAGTCAAAAATCAAGCCATCAGGGCTTGGCACAATCAGGCTTAAACTGCCTGGTCTCCCAGACTTTCTTCTTGATCATGTTTTATATATCCCACAGCTCAAGAGAAACTTGTTGTCCTTGGTCTACATCCGCCAGCAAGGTCACTCCATTCATATGTTTGATGGCAAGCTTGAGGTGAGAAAATCATCTCATCACTCACTTGTCATGAGGGGAATAGAAGAAGAAAGACTTCTCAAACTGCAAGGAACATCTGCTCATAAACAACATTTCTCATATATTACTCATCTTGAAGAAGGTACACTTCCATCAAGTTTATTATGGCATGCTAGATTTGGACATTTAAACTATGACAGTCTCTGTTTATTGAAGAAAAATGGTGTTGCTGGTTTGCCTACAATTCCTAGAAAACTTAAGCATGTGATGCTTGCATTCTAGGAAAGCATAGCAAACAGTCATTTCATGACTCACATTCAAGAGCACATAGGAAGCTTGAACTTATTCATTCAGATTTATGTGGTCCAATGCCTGTTCCTTCTGCAAATGGAAATAAATATATCATGACATTTATTGATGACTACACCAGAATGTGTTGGGTTTATTTATTGAAGAACAAATCTGATGCTTTCCTAACATTCAAGAATTTTCATAAATGGATTGAAAATGATGCACAATCTCATATTGGGTCCATTCGCACTGATAATGGAAAAGAATATACATCAAATGAATTTGAACAATATCTTCGCCAACCTGGGATTAAACATCAAACAATTGTGCCTTATAATCCCCAACAGAATGGTGTAGCTGAAAGAATGAATAGAACAATTTTGAATATGGTACGATCCATGCTTTTTTTTAAAAATGTAAAGATAATGTTTTGGGATGATGCTGTTCTATGTGCTGCATATATAAAGAATAGATGTCCATCTAGTGGTATAAGAAACAAGACTCCTTATGAATTGTGGTATGGACATGTTCCTTCGATCAAACATCTCAGGATTTTTGGTTCCACCTGTTATGCTTTGATACCAAAGGTACATAGAAACAAACTTGGTGCTAGAAGTCGTAAGTGTATTTTCTTGGGGTATTCAAATACCTCCAAAGCATACCGCCTCTATGATGAAGAAAATAAAAAGTTTGTTATATCTAGATATGTAATTTTTCTTGAATCATCCAAATCTGATGTTGTTGAGCGGCAACTTGATCGCTTGGATAGATTCACAAAAATGAAATCATTTCAAGAATTTGAAAATCAGATTCCACATCTTGAAGGGGGGATTCCTATACTAGATCAACATGTGGAATCATCTTCTGAAGAAGATTCTCCCCCATCTGAAACTCCAACAAAGGATGATGCTTTAAGTGATGTAATTGATAGAATTGGGAGACTCAATCTTGATTCACTCCCAACTCAATCAACAGAGCAGCCTGGACCATCTCAGAAAGGTCCCCCAAAGTGGCTGACAAAGACACTTGAAAGTGTTCATCCTGATGAAATTGGAAAAACAGGGACCAGAAATGCAAATCGACAAAATGGAGGTGATATAGATGACTCTAATTCACCTATTGATATGGATGTTTCTTATGATTGTGATTTGAACTTGTCTACAGATTTTGAACCAACTTCCTTTAAATAAGTTGCTTCTCATGATGCATGGAAAGAAGCAATGCAAAAGGAGTATGATGCCCTCATAAAGAACGACACTTGGAAGCTGGTTGATCCTCCATTTGGAACCAAACCAATTGGCTGCAAGTGGGTCTACAAGGACAAGTACAAAGCTGATGGCTCACTTGACAAGCACAAAGCTAGGCTTGTGGCAAAAGGTTTTTCACAGAAAGAAGGGGTCGATTATGAGGAAACTTTTGCTCCCACAGCAAAATGGACCACCATCCAGACACTCTTTGCACTAGCAGCTCAGAACGGTTGGAAAGTCCATCAAATGGATGTAAAAACTGCCTTCTTTAATGGAGATCTAAAAGAAAATGTTTTTGTGTCCTAGCCTGAAGGATTTGTTGTGAAAGGACATAAACATAAAGTATGAAAACTTGTGAATTCCTTGTATGGCCTCAAACAAGCACCGCGAGCCTGGTATGAAAAACTAACTGAGCATCTTCTGAAACTCAACTTCAATCATTTTGATCTTGATGATGCAACTTTATTTGTCAAGAAAGTTGGCAAAATAGTTGTATATCTTGTGGTATATGTAGATGATATTTTAATGGCAGGGAACAATGAAAGCTATATTGCATCCATAAAGAAAGAATTAGGAAAAAGTTTTGAAATGACTGATTTGGGCTATGTTCAATACTATCTTGGCATTGAAGTAACCCAACATCCAAAATCCATATGTCTTTCTCAAAATAAATACATTGGAGATCTGCTAAATAGATTTGGCATGACAGAGTGCAATCCTCTTTCTACTCCAATGGAATAAAACTTAAAGCTCACATCTATTGAAGGAAAGGAATTTGAGGATGAAACAAAGTATAGACAGGTTGTAGGAAGTCTCATCTACCTCACTACTACCAGACCAGACATTTCATTTGTTGTTGGAATCCTCTCCAGGTGTTATCACTCAGGTTGTCCCTAAGCTCCTAAAGGGATACGGCCGAGGTAACCACAAACCAATCTTTGGATAGCAGATTCTAGCCCACCTGCAATCAGAGAGGGCTCTCTCTTAATGATTTAGCTTTTTTGATGATGATTTTAGGCTAGCTATTGGGTTCAGTGGGTTTTGTTGGTGTTTGGGTGGAAGATACATGTAAGGAAGATAATTCCAAGCAGAGAGGCAAGGGATAGTGTGATAAGTTTCAAACCATTGGGCATGGAGTCATGGATTCAGGCTTGCTATTGCATTTTCTTGGTCACAAGAGGATTATAGAGTGGGATAGCTATACATGAATTAATACCAATTTCTGAAAAGATGGGATGGAAGTTAGAGACGAAAGGCAATTAAGAATCTATCATCTACTAACAGAGAAGGGAAATGAATGCATGATTATCTAGGAGCAATTAAGAATTCCTAACTAATCATTCATATGTGAAAAAAAATAATGTAAACATGATCATTTAAGTATGCATATTCATAACTATTCTTGATGAAAACATACAGAAATCATAGAAATTGAGCATAGCGTGTTGCAAAGCAAATCCTAAACTATTCTTCTTTTCTGTAAATTCAGATGTTGTAACACAGATGGTAAAGAAAACATGAAGAAAAACTAAAACAGAGTTAAGGAATACTTATTGAGCCATGTAGAAGCACAGTAATTCCACAACCACTCTTTGGCCAATTAGACACAGCAGACAGTTTTCATAATCCATGCATTTCAGCAGTCTTTGATTATAGATATTTTCACATTTACAGTGCGAGTCTCTGCTCAAGCAAAAAATCAAACTAACGAAGAACAACCAACCAACCCCTACTACATTTTTTATGGTCGTATATATAGGTAAAATATCTAGAAGTATTTATTACAACTTACCTAAATAGGTCTGCAAGAAAAAAGCTTTCTAAAACCTAACTTATGTTGGAATTAAATGCAAGTAAGTCCCTTTTGGGCTGCGCCAGAGGCAGCTGGATTAAAAGTGAGTTTGATGGGGTGTCCTCTGTGACTTGGTGCAGTGGTTCTGTAATAACTGTTTATTGAGTTCTGGTCCACTAATCTGATGTGAGTTTTAATGTGCAGTCAATTGTGCTAGTGAGCTTTGAATGATTCCTTAACTGCTTCTTGACTTTCAAGGTCTCCTTTAATGCTTCATTCGCCTCGAGCCCTGAGAAGATCTCCGCTGATACACTTTGCCGCTGCACTGATACTCTTTGACATGGTTCTTGGCTGCATATTTTCTCTGATATTCTTTAACCTCTGAATCGTGTCTCTCTCTGTCTTCTAATGCATTCAAAACTGCAAAATCGGGCTTTTTTGGTCCTTTTCGATGCAAATTAGCCGAGGAATCAAAATATTCCCTAAAGATTCTCCAATATGGCCTATTTCCCATAGCGCATCAAAAACTGCCTCAGAATTTCGATCTGGGGCTTTGAAGCTTGATTTTTGCGCTTGCGCGTTTCTTTTTTTAGCTACTGACGTCAGCATGATGTCAACGGTACAGAGGATGACGTCAGCATGACTTCAGTGGTGGGACCCCCTGTATGGATGCGATGTCAACAGGGTGACGTGGCAGTACGACAGGGTGATGATGTGGCGGGACACGGTGGCAGGGTGACTTGAGCCAGGCGCAGGCAGGAAAGGGGTGAGGTGGAGGCGACGTGGCGGGGTGACGTGGCGCTCCTGTTACATGAGGTTAGGGTGGTTTTGGTATGCATCGGACCACCTTTGGTACGGAGGTGGTTTTTGTCAGGGGCGGCCCGATGTAATGGGATACCGCCAGTTGTCCCGGTGTACGTCGGTAAAACCATCAGACATCGGGTGCTAACGAACCATCACAAAAGGGCGCCTGATATGCACGAGGGTCATCGGATCTGGGAGGGTTGATCCGATGGTGGTCGTGAGGAGAAGATGCATGGGGTTTAGTTAAGGTGCGCACGATAAACTTTAATATTTGCGGCCGCGGGTGGGTTTCAAACTTTAGAAAATGGTGTAATGTGTTTGGCGCATTGGTTATTTATTAATCAACTATTAATAAATTCTAAAAAATGAAAAGCGTCGGGGTTGTAAATGCATTTGAAGGGGGGGTTTTTGTGTTTTGGAAGGAGTCCAAACACCTCGAAGGGGAAATTTATGCAGAGATGAGGGTTCTTACTAAGGTCCATGTGACTTAGTAATTCCCAAGGAGATACTTACGGTTATGTTTCAACCAGAGGAAGGGGATATTTACATAGGGGAATTATTACCATAGTTCTGATACGGGGAAGGGAAATAGGTAGGGATTTACATAATAATGTCAGGAGTTAATATGATAAATGACAAGAAAGCGCTAAGTTTCAGAGGTCTTAGGCTTCAAAGGGGAAATAGAAGTTTGCAGAGAAAATATGTACCCTCATTGGATAAAGCAGATATTTATCAAGGAAAATGGTATGGAAAATGATGAAACTAAGAGATATCAGGCAGATCTTGACCTCTTTAGGGGAAGTTGGTAATTGATTTAGGGAAGAGGAAGAAGGGGAAGTTAGTCATGCCACGTCTGAAGTCCTTCAGATGGGAACTACCTGCTAACTGTGATATGGATAAATATAACACTTGAAAATATGGATTTGATCCCAAATCACCATTCTGCAACCTCAGAATAACCTACCCAGCCTACTTACCTAACATTTTTTTTCTTCTTTTTGGTTTGGGTGCATTTAGACTTGCAGACCCAGCTTTTGAACTTTTTATTTTTGTGTCCTACTATCTATAAACTACCCTTATTTCTTCCAAGGGCTCAGATTAAGTAGTTGGGCTCCTCTGATTCTCTGCCTATCTAAGAATCTGCCAAGATTAAGCTGTTTGGATAGATTATTTATTCTCTATATTCTAAAACAGGAAATTGAAACCTAGGGAGACCAAGATTGATCTATTTGGAACTCCCTTTAGCTGAAAATTCTACAAAAATGGAATAATTCTTCAAAATTGGAATGCAGAAGTTGCACTCTGAGCAGCACACTCTCATGGCCTCCTTCTCTGGTGACTGTTAGCAAATATGGAGCATTGCAGGATGCAAAGTATGACATATTTGACCTGTAAAAATGTCAATCATGAAATATGAGTAACCTGTTGTAGCTGGAGGCTAACACCATGTTTATGCAAAAGCCTTGTGAGGGACATTGGTCTGCGGCAAAAAGAGTTCTAAGGTACTTGAAGGGAACTCAAGACCTTGGAATCAAGTATACACAGGTGGACGACTTCAGCTTGATTGGATACTCTAATTCAGACTTCGATGGAGACAAAGAAACTGGAGTATCTACTTCAGGATATGCTATGAGTTTTGGATCAGGAGCTGTCTCTTGGAGATCACGCAAACAATCAGTTCCAACAGATTCCACAACAGAAGAAGAATACGTG
>APFE031507652.1:30664-44827 GCA_000404065.3 Pinus taeda
GCTTGGAAGAGAAAAGCTTGAAAGGTTCAGAACGATGCTTGGACTCACCAACATCCCTTCAGATTAAGGGGGGGGAATGTTGACACCTAATCCTCTGCGATTGGGTGAATTTGGAATGTGAACAGTCATCAAGAAGATGAACTGAGCAGTAACATTATTGTATATAACAATAGCTACCTAATGAAATAAATGAATCAGTTTTTCTGCGAAGTCTGGAGTTACTCCTAGCCTGACATAGATCTTGTCCCAAGCTACAAAAGCCCATTTCTTTTTCTCTTTCCCTCTGCCCCATATAAAATCCCTTTGGATGCTTCTGATCTATTGTAGAACTCCTTTAGGATCCAGAAGAGCTGAGAACATGAGAAAGGGAATATCCTACAAGATAGCCTTTGTGAGCACAAGGCGTCCCACCAAATTTAAAGCCCTACATGTCCATTTCCTAATGTTGTCCTGAAACGTATTCATTATCGACTCCCACACTCCCTTGCTTAAGGGTTTGTCTGTAAGAGGCATTCCCAGGTACTTGTAGGGTAACTAGTTGATGCAGGGTAACCCTTGCTTTTCCCACAGTCTGCATGGATTATGCACATATCCTGTCTCTCCTAGGAGTTTTAACTCTCTAAGGAGTCAAATCTTCAATTCTTAATGAATGGTTCAAGGCCCCCTTACTCAAGTCTTATACGGAATGATTTCATAAATCAACCATAGTTTAACCCTTAGGCACTATCCACTTTTTAGGACTTTAATCAACCCTAAAGCCTTCACATATGACTTTATTAAAGCCTTTCATTAAATCCTTTCTATCGGGACTTTAAAATGCCTCATAACCTTCATTAATGTTAATATCAATACTTATTCACCCTTCTAAACCTTCCATTAACCCTTAGCTGCATATATATAACTTTCCCCCTCTTTAACATTGGTTACATAGCACTTATCACATGAAACCCTTATATCCTTTGATAATACTGGACTTACATATAATTTAACACATAAACCCCTTATCCGCGCTTAATTCCATTATAAACCATTTACAAAGGAAATACCCACAAAGCACACATAAACATACCTTTTCCACTTTATTATGGCCTCTAAACAGTTACCGAGGTTCCCTTTATTGCTATCGCTAATCGGTCCTCTCCGGGTTTCATTTACACAGGGTTCTATCGCATTTGATATGCGATAACACAATATCGGATTTCAAATATCATTAACCGCGCCATATAACTTATCGGGTCCACCCTTATCACCTTTCCACATCATTGTACTTGATCTTTGAACCCTGATCACCGATACCTCTGATCACCAATCACACTTTATTGTTATCGGCTTATTGGCTCATTGTAAATTGCTATCGTAACATCCATTACCGCCAGCCCTTTGACCTCTCTGATATCCGTTTCATGATTAAGTCACAACCGTCGATTTGGTTCTGATCCAACAGTCCATGATCAATCAGCAGTCACATGTCACAACTGTCCAAGGCCCGATTCCGATATCTCCACAGGCTTTTCGCAAATGTGACTTAATCCTAGCCATTGATCATAAAGATCCGATGACTACTGTGCATCGATACTTCATTTCGTTTCTCTTCTACTTCACTTAGATTTTATGCCACTTCTTCAAGGTTTCTATGGTTTTGGGTTTTCTTTTGGGTTTTGGCCTTTCGCTCTTCCACTTGATCCAGCTCCAGGTGTGAAGAATGACCCTTCCAAGAACTTTTACTTTCGTGATGTGTTAAATTTCTTTTTAAAAGAACATTAATGAATACATCTATAAACTGTAAAGAAGAGGAACATAATAATCATCAGCACATGAGAACAAAAGACATTGATAACTGAGTTCATCTGGGAGCGACTACGCCTCCGGGCCCTGGTGTTAAGATGGTGTAGGCCTCTGCATTATGTGTTGTCAATAAAGATGATGTACATAGAGATGATGTTTCGATCATACAAGGATGAATGCCCTCATGTAGGAGTGGCTCTAAGAGATATTCCACAACTAGAATTCTCAATCAAAAGACTCCTATTAGTATGACACAAAAACAAGCATGGTGCGCATCCCACCAACATGGCACAAAAGGGATGTCAAAGCAAAATACATGCATGGTGACAACAAGAGTATCCCAACAAAATACAACAAAGGATCTAAAATCATAACATAAAGAGTTATGACAGAGAGTACATCACATAGAAATATTATGCATCAAATCAATTAAGGAATCATGACAACATGTAATAAACAAGATCCTGCATCAATCATCAATCATGGATCTGTACAACATAATGCACAAAGAAGAAGTACATGGACACACAATCATATACCTCACACCCAAAGGCCATCTAAAGCAAAGGTTTTCAAACTGCTGAAGCTTGCTGAAACATCGATATCACAACATCGATCGTAAGAAGAAGACTGTTCACACATGAAGATGGACATCTGCACTAGCACTTAGAAATGTGATTAAAAGAAGAAATGAGAGAAAGACAAATCTGAACAAACCATCAGATTTGTGGTGTCAATAAGTGCTGAAATGATTGTCAAAAATCCGAATTTTGAGAATTTGAAAATTCGGAGCTCAAGGAATCTTTTAGATTCTCGCGGGATTCCTCAAAGATTTTGTTTCAGGGATGAGCTGAAAATCCACTATTGACATGTCAAATCTGATTTCACCATTAGGATCCTTGCGAAAAACCATGAAAAACAAGTATAGACTTGACCATATTTTGACAAAGTGAAATTTTACCTCCGTGTGAAAATTTCATGGCTCATGGTTCCGTTGCGTGTTTTTTGCTGAAATCATATGGTTCCGCGTGCATTCTGGAAATCAATGGAAGATACAGAAATCATATTGAAAAATGGATAGCGCCATCGTGTTCGTGGAAATGAGAGGTGTAAAATCCATATAAAATTTGTCAATTTTTGAGAAGTTGAAAATTTTTCCCTCCTGTAAAATTCATGGTTCCTGCATTAAAAAATTATTAAACTGCCTCGAATTGCATGCCCACTCCTGCCTCAAAATTTGTGTAGTCCTCCTCCCTCCTCAGCTCTGGAAAAAAATGAGTTCTGAAATAATTTGGTTGGTGGAGTTACTAAGAAATTTGTTTGGCATAATTGCTAAATGGTTAATTTAGTACGGAGGAGGTTGTGTGGTCAAATCCCACCTCTCCACAAAATATCACTTTTCAGTTTTATAACCCAACCAATATACACCATATATATTTATTTTAACCAAAGAAACATTCTTTAACAATTCCTCAATAACTGTGAAGGCTTTTGGAGTTGGCTAATAGATGTTTTATATGGTAAGCTCATATCCGTTGACCTCCCATTGAATTTACCCACATTATATTTTTTAAACCACATAATTTTGGCTTTTCCATTCACATGATGTCCCATCTAAAGTCTTGTGCTTTGATTTTTTTGAATGAAGTTTGTTTTTTTTATTATATATTAATATCCACCATACGCATTGTTGTAGAGCTATAAAAAGGGTCTCTTTCACCTCTAGTTACCTCACATTAATATGTCAATCCGGGAACATCTGGTTATTTCAAAGAGTGTCTCAGTCTGAGGCTTAGCACTTGTCAGAGTAATGCTCATAGTACAGTTGATTAAAACTACAAAAGTAAATTAATGCAAGTCTACAATCTAACTACTTCAAAAGGCTAAATCACACAAAGCAATGCATCAGTCAAAGGTTCGGTAGCAATAACCCATCATTTTCATAACTGATGAGAACAGGTTCGAGGTCTGGGAGCCAGGTAACAGATGCTAATGCTCACTACAGCCTAATATCATCCTTAATAAATAGAAATGAAAGGCAAGTAAAGAAAATAGCAATGAAATAAAACAACACATCAATCAAGGGTTCGGTAGCAATAACCCATCCCTTTCATAACTGATGGGAGCAGATCATAGGTTTGGGAGCCAGGTAGCAGATGTTGATGCTCACTACAGCCTAAGACCGTCCTTAATAATTAAGAAATTGCAAGTAAATAAAACAGCAAATCAGAAATCTTGAAATGGAACAGCAATTGAAATGGAACAGCAACTAAAATGGAAGAGCAATTCAGAAATGGAACAACAACTAAAATGGAACGGCAATTCAGAAATGGAATAGAAACTAAAATGAAACAACAGTTGAAATAAGTAGTAACCACGTTCGTCAAGCTGTAACTCTATTTAATCACTCCAATCAAAACATCAATCCTTCGCTTTTAAAATATGTACACACACTATGGAACAACACTACCTATGGATCCAAGATGAAATAATATTAAAACCATATAAACACAACGTGCTTAATCTGACTCTATTATCGCTCTAAATAGAAGCATAAGATTGCATCTCAAGACGAAAACAATAACATCCAAGGATTCAATAACTATGTAAAATCAGACTCTTCAAGATAAATGCTATAATGCTAAAGCACAATCGCATAAAATTCTGTAATTGAATGACAATATCCTGTAGAGATTAACCAACACTTAAAGAATTGGTAACATGATGTAGCGTCAATACAAGACTTTTGTTTGCAGGAGCATTAAATGAATTGAACATAACAGAGCATGTAATATAAATGTTCTTAAAACACAACAGATTACCAGATCATGTTGATAAATAAAACACACAGAAACCATGCGTAATGGTACAAGAGCAAGTGTCCTCCAGGGCCGGGCCCTTAGCCTCCAGGGGTACACTGCTTAAGATTGATCCAGGCTTGAAGATAAAAGAGTAACCAAGTCGGTATTAATGCATGAAGTAGAATTACAGTAACTCAAGTCTTCAACAGAACATAAAGATCGTAGTCTTGATCTTTCTTAAAAGAAATTACATAAAAAGTCCTCTCCTTCTAGCTAACAACACTATCCCTTATATAAGGATGATGATAGAGATATCTAGATGCAGAAATAGATAAAATAGCGGATTCACAGAATCGTTAATCCTGATTCACTTCTTTCCTTTTCTGCTCTGAGTTGGTATCTCCACTTCCTTTCCTGGGTTGGTCCATTTTGATATGGTTTGCACGCGGTCTCCCATCAAAGGGACAACAGTTAGTTCATCTTTGTCTTTTCCTTTGGGATGGTCACTTTCCGTTTTTCCTCCCTCCTGCACATAGGAATGACAATTATCAGCGTTTCCTATTAATCTCACGTGTTTGGTTATAAATCCTCGTTATTGTCTAAGTTTCTAATGCAAAAGGCTTATAATTTCTAATGAAAAGATACTGAAATAACCATCAAAACATACCTTCTTTGGTACTCCACACACCCCCCAACTTACCCTTTTTCATGGCCTCATGAAAACATTGTAGTTGACATGCAAAGCAGTGAGTGAGTAGGGTAGAGATGGAATCTCGTGTGGGGGCCTACAACCATAATGCGAAATTAAATGATCAAAGAAATGGCCTGTCTGACCCTCAGGCATCTCATACAGGGCTTGGTATCTGGGTGTAGGATGCCAAATGATTGGCCTCCGGAACCTATATCCTAACCAGGATGGCCTTGCCCTCAAAAAAATTTCCCCATAGAGGGGGAATCGGTTAGCAACAAGTTTAAAATTCTCATACTTAAATGGTTCTCTGAGCTGGATGTTCGGATTAGATATTCGATATCGAAATTTAGCTGCTTCAACGGTAGGGTCTTTAATAGAGGAAAAATATTCAAGCCCTTACCGAATGATTGCTTCATGCATGGGTCCTAATGCTTCAATCACTCCCGGAGCCCTCATGAGATTTCTATGTCTCCTCCATAACTATTCTAGGTATCTAGGCTCAGCTCCCACTGATAGATCTAATCCGTTTTATTGTCTTTGAAAAGCGTTGTAGGCTTTAAGCCATTTAATTTGGTTGACTGCAAATGAGATAAATTCTTGCAATTGAATGTCCCCAACAAAAGGGCCAGGGTTCAGTTCGGTTTCTTGTTTTAGTACAAGGTTATGCAAGTAAAATTCACATAATAACCTCTGCACTTTTACCCCATAAAGTTTACAACAATTTATGAAATCATCTATAGTGTTAATTTGTATGGGAGCACCTACTTTAACAACCTTTATTTTCAATTGTAAATACCTTTCCATTAGAAATAAGGCATAGTTCTTGGCAAGGGCTCTATATGCTAGGACGTCATTGTATGGAGACCACAAGGTATCCATCTGTTTAATAACTACATCTAATCTATGGGTTACCTTTACAACTTTCTCTTGTTCCTTTCGCCATCCTTCGAAAGCTTGGCTTTCAAATAAGTTGACGTTCCTTAGCTGCTGCTGTAGTTCGTGATATTTTTCTCTGGGGACCGTTTGCTCCCTAAGCTTTTCTGCTTCCTGCTGGGCCTACTTCAAATTTTTGTGAAGGGTTCTCGTTTTCGGATCCTTCTTCCATGCAGTCGTGGAGGCCGGGAGCTTTACTTGCACTTTCTTATTACGCTGCTTCGACTTCAGAACCCTTATTACTCTCGAAGGTGGTTCCTCTGTCTAAACCATCTTATTATCCTTTTCAATTTTAACATGAACACCAGCCCACTGTTGTTCCTTTTCAATTGGAACAATAGTCTACTTTTCAGCTTCATTTGGAACAACAGCTTGGCTTTTATCAGGGTTTTTAGTAGTGGGATGGATTCTGGTCCTTCACCTCTTGCCCTTAAGGGATTTTACTGGTGTGGTCAGACCTTTTCTTCTTGAATTCCCTTTTACCCTTTGTCTTGTCTTTAGAATCCTAATCTGCTGGTGAAGCTGGACTATTATGTTCAACAATGTTCGTTGTTCCTTTCGTAATTCCCTTATTTCCATCATCTCTTCAGAAAGAATAGCAGGCCGTTTGCTACAGTTTGGACTGTGGCTAGCTTCCTGATTTTCTCCCTGGGCTGGCTGTTCCGGGGTAAGAACCTTACTTGGCTCTGTTATTTCTTGGGCTAACTCTTCGTTTGCCCTTATTTCCTCCCGACTTTTCTCTGGTGCCTTCTAATTAGGAACGGGTTGTTCCTGCTCAGCGTTTTCCGATATCTTCTCATTATGAACGGACACATTTTCTACTTCCGCCTCTTCTGCATGTAATTCCTTAGGTGCATCTTTCTACTGGGGTTTCTCTACGACGTGGAGGTTTGATGGACTCAGGGGTTGGCCATATTCGCCCATATTGGCCAAAATGTTGGCCAATTCATCTTCCCCTAACAAGTCTTGTAATGGGCTACCTTCCTGCTGTTCCATTCCTTCCTCCTGCTCGGAATGCTCAACTTTTTTTCTCTCATATCCTTCCTCTTCAGATTGCTCATCCTTTTCTTCTTCTTTCTCTGCAAATTTCTCTTCCTCCTCTTCTTCTTCTTTTGTTTCTTCCTCTACATACTGCTCTTCTTCCTCATCGTCTTCTTCTTCCGTTTCTATCTCTACAGACTGCTCTGCTTCCTCGTCGTTTTCTTCTTCTATTTATGTCTCTACAGCCTGCTCTACTTCCTCGTTGTCTTCTTCTTCTGTTTCTGCCTCTCCAGACTGCTCATCTTCAATTTCTATTACTTGGCTCATGCCTTCCTAGGGCTTCTCCAGCCCTCCTCGTAGCCATGTGAGCCGTGTCGATTTTTTGCGTTTTTCTGGTTGTTCGGGTGTGCCGGTGTCATGTTTCCGTTTTTCAGATCGTTTTTTAGGTTTCTCTGTTGTGCAAGTGTCCTGCTTCCATTTTTCTGAACATTGGGGTGTGCTAGCAACTTGTTTTTGTTTTTTCGGGCGTCTAGATGTGGTCATCCCTCCATTGATGATGGTAATTAGTTCTTCCCATCTGCTCTGCTACTGGGTGAGACTATAATTAACTATCAACCGAATTAATCCATGGTGGCTAACGACTGACTCTATGTGTTGTGCTCTTTTCATACTTCGTGCAACGTCATGAAGTAGTGAATTCAACAATGCAGGTAAATTCAAAGAACATTTTTGTTTTAAAACAGCTAGGAGTTTAAGATGTCATGGTCTTACCACGTCTTTTTGGCCTTCACAGGTGATGTAGCTTTGGATGATTTTTGCTAATTCCGCCCATGGCTCTCCTAGCGTTGCTGGCAGCACCCCTTTTCCTCGAATTGTCAAGCTCTAGCCCTCATCCTGAAAGATTTCTAAAATCTTCTGCAGCCTTTCCTTCTTTATCATCCATACTGGTCAAGCGGCTGGTAGTCCCGAGACTCTTGCTATTATGTCATCGGTGACTGCTATTCGTCTTCCCCTTACTATGGAATAATCTTCCTGCAAATTCTGTAAAAATTCAATCGCCACTATTTCATTGGACTCCTTCAGGCGGTTGAGATAGGTCAACCATCCTGCTTTCTTCAGGATTCTTCGGGCTGCAACCGAAACAGCTAATACTTGCGGTTCTCAGCGAACTAACCTTCCTCCCATAGTTTCACTGCAAATTCTCAAAGGAACGGTAGTTGTTCGTTGAAACGCAGAGAAGCTGATGTCATATTACTCGTTCAAATTCTAATGCTACGGCGTATGCAATGGAAATGGTTTCGAACAACAGCTCATGCAGAAGAAAACAAAAATAGAAAAAGATAATACCGTTGAGCCGTGCTGTGCCCGAGTACACAATTTCTCAAATAACGGACTGACACGTGTTCTAAGGAATGATGAGGTTACCTCCCCCCGCAATGTGATAGGCTGTCCCAGCCGTCAAATAAAGGAGCAGTGCCTGTTTTGCCGAAAGGTCTTTATGGAACAGTGTATGGAAATATGCCATGCTTACAAAAACCGCCTATTACTGAAATCGAGGTATAAAGTTCCATCGCTTTAATACATAAGGGACTGCAGAGATTTGATGGAAGTTCGGGGATAAGACATTTGCCGTAAATAGAGAGTCTCATGCGGTCACTGTCACTGGTTCCGTAATGATTGGTGATAATTTATAGTCATGCGTTACATGGTTGGGTAATATTATATAATTAATTACCACAGCATAAGAAACAAGAGGATGCAATCTTCTTACCTATTGGTGTAAAAATGCGACTTCAATACCATTAACAGTGCTCTGCTGCCGACAGGTGTCCATAACCTTGGCAGAGTTGTTTGTTTCACCCCTGGAACCATAGTCCTTTGTGTATGCCAGGAAGCGTTGTGTAATGTCAAAATGTAGGCCATTATGCTAGCTTGGTGACCAGTTAGTCATAATGCCATTCACGAGGGAGGAGCGAATAGTGGGTAGGCCGGCTCGTGATGAGACCTCCTGTTCCAAAGGTTGTTTGTTTGATATACCTTTTGGACCATTTCCCAGGTGTGGTGGCCATAATGGGAATGCCACTTCGCTTCTGTCCTGATGATCATGGTAGGTCAGCTCGTAATGAGACTTCCTATCCTGCAATTTGACAATTTAGAAATCATATTTTGCTTCATTTTTTCTTCTTTTTTTTAATAAAGAGCCTTTCCTGTTCATACACAAAGGGTGGTTCAACACTCGTTAAGAGTAGGAAAGGTGGAAAAATTCTTAATATCCCGATAGGAAGGTATAGATCCTTTGCTCTTATTGTTGAATGATAATCAGAGAGGATTAAAAAGGAACCATCATGATACAGATAACCAATCAAAACGGAATTAGTAGAACAATGGTAGCAAAAGATGATGAATAAGCATGTCTTTCCCTGCATCCTTCCACCAATTCAAGGTGGTCTCTTATAGAGATAGCGATTTATTATTTACTAATTTCTGTATGCTGTGATTTTTTTTCCATCACATAAGTGCATAACCGTATTCAAAAAGACTTGAAAGAACACTAGCAATAAGCATTCTTAATTTAGAATAGCAAAAGGAACAAGCTGTAGGAATTTACAGGGTAAGTTCCTCAGACAGAACACCAAAAGGACACCGCTCACAAACAGATCACAGATCAATACACCAGTATTTTGACGTGGTTAAAACCCTCAGAGAGGGAAACAGTCCACGGCCTGCGCCAACGTGGCTACTACAGGCAATTTATTAATGAAGAATGAAAATTTACATAAGCTTCTCTCATGCACGGTTAACCTACAAATGACCCTCCATGCGCTTTAAATAGAATTCATGGACCATTCGGGTGTCAAGCCACGGATCAAGTGTCGGTAATACCGAGGAGAGAATGAACCGTCGGATCACTACATATCGTGACCGTCGGATTGTAAGTTACAAAATGTACAACGGTAAAGAAACACACTTTACCTAACTCTATCCCTAACTCTATACTAGACCAAGTTGAACTTAACTATTTCCTATGTGTCGGAATATCCTAACATCCCCCCTTAAGAACAACTTGGGATAGGATTGAAGGATTTACAAATATGACACAATAGGAGAAGGAAGGAGACACTAGAGCCTATCCCCCCTTAGTGACAACTTCCTGAACTCCAAGCATATATCGAAGTTTAGTGAACTTCGCCTCTGTGAGAGCCTTTGTGAAGATGTCTGCAACCTGATCATCTGTTGAACAATATTGCACTTCAAGAACATGGTCATGAATGAGCTTTCTGATGAAGTGCATGTGAAGTTCAATGTGTTTGCTGCGCTGATGCTGAACTGGATCTTTGCAAAGCTGAATGGCACTTTGATTATCACACCAAAGTGTAGTCGGATGCTGCTGCTCAAAGCCCAATTCTGATAGGATCTGACGAAGCCACAAGGCTTCCTTACTAGCTTCCACGGCACCACGATACTCTGCTTCTGCTGACGAAAGAGAAATGGCAGCCTGTTTCTTACAAGCCCATGTAATCGGTCCTGAACCAAGAGTGAAGACATAACCGGCAGTAGACTTCCGATCATCAGGGTCACCAGCCCAATCAGAATCAGTGAAACCAACTAATAGAGGAGCTGCTTTGGCACTGTAATGAATCCAAAACTGTACTGTACCTCGAACATAACGAAGTATTCTTTTAGCTGCTTTCCAATGACTTTCACGGGGGTTTTGCATAAAACGAGCAACAAGGCCAACAACAAAGGAAAGGTCAGGACGAGTATGGGTTAAATACAAGAGTTTTCGTACAAGTTGACGGTATAAGGTAGCATCAACTTCAGGAGAAGTACAAGAGACTGAAAGTTTAACTCCAGACTGAAAGGGAGAAGGAGCTGGCTTACAATCTTCCATGTGAAAGTGACGAAGAATATCACAAGCATACTTGGACTGGGAAAGGGAAATACCCTCCTTGGATTGCAAGACTTGAAGACCGAGAAAATAGTGTAAGTGTCCTAAGTCTGTCATTTCAAATTTATTTTTAAGGCCGGACTTCACATGGTTTATAAGGTTGGGATCACTACCAGTAAGAATAAGATCATCAACATAAAGAACAAGGATGATAAGAGAGTTGCCCACTTTCTTGGTGTAGACAGTATTGTCAGAATAACACCTAGAGAAGCCAGATTCTAAAAGAAAGCTATCCATTTTGGCATACCAAGCCCGAGGAGCTTGCTTGAGACCATAAAGAGATTTCTTAAGTCGACATACAAGGCTGGAGTCTGTTTGGATGAAGCCAATGGGTTGTGCCATATAGATTTCTTCATGCAAGTCCCCATGCAAGAAGGCAGATTTAACATCCATCTGATGGACTTCCCATTTTAAAGAGGCAGCAAGGGAAAGAACAAGGCGGATAGAGTTCATTTTGGCAACAGGGGAGAAGGTTTCAGTGTAGTCAATGCCTTCAACCTATGAAAAGCCCTTAGCAACAAGAGGAGCTTTATGTTTATCAACTTTCCCATCTGGTCCATACTTGGTTCTGTAAACCCATTTACATCTAAAAAGTTTGCGTCCCTTTGGTAGAGGAACAAGATCCCATGTATCATTTGCCAACAATGAATGATATTCTTCATTCATAGCTGCTTCCCAATGTGGATGGCCTGAAGCTTCTGCAAAAGTGTCAGGATCATGATTTACTGGAGCTTAAGCCAGTAAAGAAGAGGCTCTTTCAAACTGAGAATGTGTACGTCACTGATCTGTAGGATCACCCGCAAGATCACCTGCTGCATCCCGAGTAGCACGGACCCATCTTGGAAGTTGAGAATCCTGAGAAGGTGGGGGAGGATTGTCATCCTCACTTTCATCATCTGAAGAAGAAATGTTTTCAAAAGTAGAAGAGATAGGAAGAGGTGGCACATCCACCAGACTAGGCTCGCAAGCCAATTTATTTTCATCATATTTTACATCTCTTCTAATGATAACATTTTTGGACTTAAATGGAATAAGTCTATAACCTTTTACATCTTCAGAATATCCAACAAGAGTACATTTCTCACTCTTAGGTTCTAAAGCTTTATGCTTTTCATCTGGAATATGGGCCCATGCTTCACTTCCAAAAACACGAAAGTGACTTACATCTGGTTTAATGGAACTCAAAGCTTCTTCTGGAGTGATATTCTTTAGAACCTTAGTAGGAGTGCGATTTATTATATAATTTGCACAATTAATTGCTTCGGCCCAAAAACTAAGACTGAGTGCTTTAGATTGCAGCATACAATTAGCCATTTCCTTTAAGGTGCGATTTTTCCTTTCAGCTACACCATTTTGTTGTGGAGTGTATGGAACAGTATGTTGCATTTGAATTCCATTTCGGTGCAAAAGTTGATGAATGTGTTTTTAACATATTCTCCACCATTATCAGTTCTTAGCTTAAGAATTTGATGTCCAGATTGTTTTTCAACAAAGGCTTTGAAGGCCAAAAATGTGTTAAATACTTGCTCTTGAGTTTTAAGAAGTATACCCAAGTGCGTCTGGAGAAATCATCAATGAAAGTTAAGAAATACTTGCAGCCAGTGAAGCAACAGGAAGTGGACCACATAAGTCACTGTGCACAAGCTGTAAAGGGGCTGAGGCGTGCCAAGAGGCACGTTTTTCAAAACTGTCCCGATGATGTTTTCCGAGTACACATCCGGAACAAACACCATCTTGCAAGATACCATAGGAAGACCTGTCACCATATTTTCTTTACATAGATGCTGAAGGGAGCGATAGTTTAAGTGACCAAATCGCTCATGCCAAAGTTTGCTCACTTCATCATTATGAGTAACAAATACCGAGGGAAGATTTGATGACCCAAAGTTGTGAAACTTATACAACCTTGTGGAATCATCAGCAATACCAGTAGCTAGAATCTGTTTAGGATCTCTTAGATCCTTGAATACAACATCATGAGGTGAAAATTCAACAATTTTACCTTCACCTGAATGAGTTATCTGATATACAGATAGAAGGTTGCTGGATAAGGTTGGAACACATAATACATCATTAAACTGACCATTGTCTAGATGAACAGTTCCATTCCCTACAACATTAAGAGATCAATCATCACCAACATATATATTTTTGGTGTTACAATCATTTAAAGAAGAAAACATGGCTTTGTTTTTGGCCATGTGATAAGAGGCTCCAGAATCAATGAGCCACTCATGAGAATGAGAAGAAGAAGATACATTTAATCCATAACCAGACTGAGATGATTGACAATGACATGCAGAAAGTGCCATTCCTGAAGATGAAGTTGAAGATGAAGTAGAAGAGTGCTCCAAATTGATGTTATGCTTCTTCATTGTTGCTTCCAAGGCTTCCATCTTTTTAAAGCATTTAGATTCTAAGTGGCAATCTCGATTACAAAAGTTGCAATGTCTATCAGTCTTCTTGCCTTTGTTTTTATTTGCCTTATCATTCTGGTGAAATGATTTTTCATTTTGAGGCTGAAATTGCTTAGGACCCTTGTTTGGTTTAGGACCATTCTTTTTAGGATATTACTTCTTAGGATTCTTTGAGTTTGGTTGCTGCTGGGTGATTAACGCTTTCTTAGAAGAGTTTCCAAGATTAAGAAGACCAAGGTGTAAGAGTTTTTCTTGTTCTCTTATTAAAGAATCACAAAAAGCATCAAAGGAAGGGGGCTTGTAGTCATGTCCTTGAGAAATGAAGGCTTCTCTTGTAGAATGGAAGGTGGAAACAAACACAGAGTAGGCTGGTCCCAACTTAGAAAGAATGAAATAGGTAAGGGCACTGTCTTGTTTCTTAACTTTAACACCTTCCAAAAGAAGTCTAATGGTCTTGAACTTGGACAAGAAATCTTTAATGCAAGAAAAATCATTGGGCTTTAATGTAAGCAACTCATTTTCAAGCTGATGGGCTCTAAGTTCATTTTTTATTCCAAAAACTTTAGTAAGCTGCTCCATTGCTTTATCAGGAGTATCAAGTTCAAC
>APFE031507658.1:0-17409 GCA_000404065.3 Pinus taeda
CCCCCCCCCCCCTTATGATTCTTTAGAATACGAGAAAAAAAAGACCTATAAAAGTGCTCCCTTTATATAAGAGGAATAACATTACATCCTCAAAATACTTCAAGTATCAAAATATTAAGCCTAAAGGTTGTTTTAGTATCAGTGTCATGGAAAAAAATAACATAAACATATGTCAAAAAAGTATACATTATCAGTTGTCAATATATCTCTATGATAACTGTCATAATGGCTATGTCCTTTAAAAAGTTCATGTTGTTGTTCGTCTTTTACTTTAATGAGTTTCCAGAATTTTGGTGCCAGGTCTAATCCTGCCTTGGATGATCTCTCATCATCTATGTTTTGGTTCTCCTATATGTGATCATAACTTAACGACTAATAAAAACCAAATTCTAGATCTATTGGCTTAGGCAATGCATTAAAATCAAGTAATGAGGGTAAAGAATTGATCTCAGAGCCATGTATCTTGTTGCAACAAATCATGTTAGTGATGCAAGGTATTCACTAAACATGGATGAAAGACAACCACATGACCATAATAAAAGGAAACTCTATATTCTATAGATTTGTATTACATTGGAGCATAGACTAAAAGTTCATATTTTGTTTTAAAATTTTTTGTTGATGACATGGATAAACCTCCAACCAAAAATCCATCATCCTAAATATATTAATCTAACCATATTTTATCTCATTTCACTATTTAGACTCCATCCTATCATACTAACCTCTACATTTATTTTTTAGCACAGCAGGGTTCCCCTAAACTTGGGCATTACATCTTAGAAATTAGAACCCCCCCACCCAAATTATCATTTTATTTTCTTTCATGGAAAGGGTCACTATAATATTTTGAATGTTTTTCATGTTCAATGCTCTTTTTGAAAATGTCTGCAAGCTCATTTTCAATTTTGCAGCACATAAATTCATCTTCTTTACGTTGCATTTTTTTGTTGTTGAAGTGATGTATATGCTTAGTCCTTGCATGAAATCTAGTCTCTTCATGAGCTTCACTGCACTCTCATTATCATAGCAGAGGGGTGTGGCTTGATTATTTTGAAGGTTTATGTCACCTTGAACCATCCTTAGCAAGTTTGTTATATTGATGGTTGCATCCTCTTTTCTCTATGTGTCCTCAAACAGATCCATCAAGGCTATATTTTCCATATTATGAAGATGATTGTTGCACCTTTATTACCTTTCTATGGCTTTCTCTACCTTCTGAGTAAATCCTAAAATGCTTTCACAGTTTTCAATTACCTTCGTTTTTTTTTAAATATGCCTCATAATTACAAAAATGTATTTACAACAGAAATGCAGAGGTGTATTTGCATGAACGCCATAAATTCTTCTTAAGAGCCACTAGATCACAAGAAAAAGCATAATGTTCTATGTGATCTAAATATTTGGTATGTGAAGGGAAAAAAATAATCTCTCCAAAAGGCTAAAAGGCTAAATATGATGGTGTACCTCATATTTTGACAATGTACTGGAATTAGACAAAGAGAACTTCTTGATTAAAAATAAACATACACCTAAATTCCATGGCATAAAAAACACTGATATCCACATGTAATTCCAAGGCCCTAGAAAAGCACTATAAAATGACCATCGTTGTACAAGGCAGTGTGACAATGCACCTTGCCCTGAAGTAACACATCATGTTGAGCAGTCTCAAACAAGTGTTGACGTCAATTGGAAAACCAACACTCCTAGAAAATGTGCTTGATAGTCTCGAAGTGCTTTCAAATTGGGTAGAGTATAACTAAGAACTCTTGTCCAACCTAACCTTGGAAGGAATTCGATAAATGACCCACCACACAAAAACTTGCAGCATATTGGAAATTTGCACCATCCAAATTTTATGAATATGAAAAACCCAATGTTCTTATACATACTTATATATCAATATTTTGTTATGAACCAGGGAAAGGATATGCCTTTAATGAAGCAATAAAAACATTCTATGAGAGTCACATTGAAGAAATAGGTGGCCAAACCTCCATTCCCAGTCATGCAAAAATGTCCCAGGCATTAGGGGAATTTTGAGGTATAAAATGGGCCTCCTAAGGAAATTATAAAATAATAGTGGAAATAATAAAATAAGATTAGATTACATCATCAAATTTTAGAGCGAAAAAATAAAAACCTTTTTTTCAACTCGTATTTTCAACTTATCTCCCTATGGGTTTAGCCACATTTCAATCGTAAACACTCGTTGGATGAACAATTTGATTCCTCATCCAAGGTGTACCCATGTTGCATACTTTCGATGGATCCTTCTACACGAAAAATGAGAAATACATGAAAAACGTGATTGCAATCACATTTTTTGACGTATTTCTCATTTTTCTTGTAGAAAGGTCCATTAAAAGTATGCAACATGGGCACTCCTTCGATGAGAAATTAAATTTTTCATCTAACGCATACTCCCGCTCAAAATTTGAGTAAAAACTTAGGGAGATAAGTTGAAAATACGAGTTGAAAAAGTAGTGTTATTATTTTATTATTTTTTAATCTTTTTAATTTTTTACTCAAAAAATGGTGAATCATCCCCCATTGTTGACATCATCATATTGAATCCTATTGGTTCTTATAAATTTTATGTTGGTTTTACATTTTCCTTAGGAGGCCCATTTTAGACCTCAAAATTCCCCTAATGAATATCAATGTTCTTGAACAACTTGGATGCTTGAATAAGGGCTTGCAACTCTATGATCAAGGGGGAAACAAGAGGTGAGAGGGCCATACTCCTAAGTAAGAGATTTCCACTCCTTCCAAGCATGAGTTCTAGGATCCCATATTTTCCTCTAGGAAAAAATGCCCTTACAACTCAATATTTGCACCTAAAATGTGCCATATTTGCAACACCATCACTGCTAACTTTCAATTTTTGGAGAAGATTTTTCACTGCTAGCCTTAAAATCTGTTTAGAGTACTTGTATTGGGAAAAATTAAAGCTCATCTCTATTCACTACATTCATTGAACAAAATAAATTAGAAGTTCACTGAGAAAATAGATAAATAAGCCTTTGAACAACATAACTTAGAAGCATTTATGGGTCATGATGGAAGAGATGGAAGATAAGTTGTGAGTTAATTTTATGTCTTACATCTATTTGTGATATTTATTACTTAATAGGCTCAAAGTCCAGATGGAATCTGCGAGAAGTTTATTTGTTGGTAACATATTTTCTGGTTTCGAGACTTCATATACTATCTTTCTTCCTCACTCGGTTTCTAATACATGATAACTATAAAGAAGTATGATAATATGTGTTTAGTTCTTGGTACTCTTTATAGATTCAAATTTGGCTAATTTGTCAAATATTTTCTTGCTGAGACACAAAATATTTTTCCTTAGCATTTACTACCATTAAGTATTTTTCATCGATTCCTAGAACGACCTGCATCTAAGGATGGATATTATATTTTGTTTTGGACAACCACTCTCAGAAATTATTTTTGTTTGAACCTTATCTTGCTTAATTTTTTAAATGTTTCTTATCTAATGATAATAACAAATAAGCCCAAGTGGTGTTGGATTCAGTAGTTCGACTATGACATAGTTGTTAATTACCTCATTTTGCATTTCCATCATACCCACACATATGGCTTCATGTGTCATATGATGGAGCATTGGTGGCTCTCTTCAAATCACGTGGGACCTCCCAAGCGATAGTGGTGAGAATATTACCTTTGACCCATCAACTTCACCACCTTAACATCAAAAAACGAACTTGGCTCTCCTCTTCTTCCTTCAAACTTGTTATATTCACGAGTGGGGCGGATGAAACCAAGCTTCCCAATGACAAGTTTGATGCCTATATCCCTCAATTATAGGGTCAATGCCAGTTTATGCATGGGTGTAGGGATCATGTCTTGATCACCTTATTTCCCCCACCACGCACTAGTATAGACCCATGACACAACATTCCACACTACAATCCTCCATTTATTGGCATAGCCAGAGCAATGAAGAGGTTGTAAATATTGTTGGGTGGATAGATGCAAGTAATCAATTATGAAAAAACAAGCGAGCAAGCATTGCAATATTATGTTGATTTAGAGGCAGTTTAATTGACAATCATGTTGTTTGATATGGTGTGCATTCTCAGTGTATCTTTAATGCAAAGTGAGCAGGAAGATATGAAAGCATCTGTGCAAAAGCTTATAATGGTTCACTTTTCTTCTTTTGAACTTATCAATTTGACTAATTATGCTATGAATTTGGATCACCACATATTGACTCTTTGAATAAGAGGTCCATTTTGTTTTCTCTTGGACAATCTCAACACCGATGAAGACTGTAACTCGGTGCAGTGTCTAGGCTTCAAATTTTCAATTGGCTAACAATTTGGAAAATGATTATTCATTGTTTGTTTGTTTCTACTTCTGAGTCATGATTGTGCATCATGAATAACATAATTTATGACCAACAACAAACATTCAATTTCAATGAGAATGTCTGTTGGACTTTGATGCCAATGCTAGACTATAACTCAATGCATACCTTGATTAACCTAAGAGCTTGGCTAATGATGGTTCGGTTTTGTATTTTTTTTTTTACATTTATTATTTTGAGTGAATACTAATTAGAATTACTATTTGTAACAACATAAATTAGTACTTTTAACAAAGATTTCAGTAATGAAGCATGACTGGATGTAGCACTATGATGCCAATGGCAGTATACCAGAATACAATCACATGGAACTTTAGCTATTATTGAATTGATTTTGAATCACACACATATGTTTATTCAATTATTTTTCTTATGTTAAAATAAATAGGATAAAAATACCCCCTCGGGCGAATTGGGTTATCACACCTTGAATTACAATATTTTAGAAAGACTATTTGATACATTTACTAGTTGGAGTTTTGATCCTGATTTCAACGAAAGAAATTGTATGAAGTCAACAATGTTGATAAGTTTGTAATCCACATTTAAATTCATCAGGGAAATTTGGATGATGGTAAACTTTAAATACTCCTTCGAGTGTTTGATTACTATTGAATTTTTGGACTTTCTTATTACACTAAATTGTTCTCTACTTATAACTTTTATTTCATCTAAGTCCTATCTATTGTTTGTCATTTCTATGAGTTAAACCTGAAATTTTTTGTGTATAAGTTGATTTTGGTCCTTACAAACTCTTATGTAGTGACACCCACATTCCAATATAGAATGATATAGATATGATGTTATGTTACAAATAGTATCCAAGCAACAATTTTTCCTCTAAGGAAATAGAAGCAAAAGAGGGATGAATATTGTGAGTGCATATGGGAAAAAATGTTCAAGAAAACTTTGTCAAACTCCTAGCATCCCTAAGCATGGAAGTGAGAAGGTAAAAATTGCAGAATGTGTAGGTAGTATGCATCAAAGTTGAGTTATCCATCATTCCATATGCCATTATCATTTAACTTTGTCCACTTTCATTTCAACTCAGTGGTCCCGCATTGTTGATTTGTAAGTCAAAGGTTCCTGTAATTATTTCAACTCACATTTGAGTACATTTCAAATTGTTCTGATGAATTTTAATATATGTTAATCTAAAACACTAATGTATAAAGTAGAAACTTTCCAAGGAGAATTACAACTACATCCAATCTAAAAATTTGTATTCACAAGCTTGGTTGGTCTTTCTAATATGTTGCAAAAACAGGTCGTAGATATCAAATAACATTTCTATCATTCCCATACTTATTTTATGTTTATTGATCTCATTATACCCTTGGTTAATCCCTCTACTAATATTCAGTGAATGGCTAAACTTGTTGGTTGAATGACTTCGAAAGATGGAAAATTATAATGGTGCAATATTGATTTTGATTTTATGCATTGTACAATACTAATTGGGTGTTGTAATTTTGCAAAATTTGCAATAGAGCAGGAGGGGATGTCTGTTGATGTGTTTAAAAAATCCTTTTTAGCAACGGAAGTGGGGTTGGCATGTCCTACATATGCACAACTTGCAGTAGTTGGGCCTTGCTGTTTAATAGGGGTCAGTGGAGCATAATACAAGTATTCAGACTGTGAGGCAAGAGCTACAATCTTTACATCCATATGACTCTCATATTGTAATTCTAAAGCATGTGGTTTGGTGTGTGAAGGGTATCATTGAGGAACATTTAATATCTACTTAAATTATTGTGTTAATAAGCAACAATTTTATGTCTTTGCTATCTAGTTGATACATATATTTAGTGTGGATTTGGGTTGGATGTAAAAAATTTAATGCTTTTTTTTATCTATAATAAAACAACTGGCTTGAAGAGTTTTCGTGTTTTACTATGTTTCTGCCTTGTAAATGCTGTCGCTAAATAAATCAATAGTGGAGACGTTACCTTGACTATGTATTAAAAAAATTTAAACTATATGTCTAATTTATAAATCATCATCAAATAAATGACATTTTATAGACAATGTTATATTTTGTGACTTTTATGTATCTATTTTGGCTAGAAAAGGAAATTTTCATGATTGTTAAATCACAGTAAATCTAGATATCGACCCATTTATGCATGCAGTGGATAATAGAACAAGATATCAACATGATAATTCACTATTTTTTTCAAAAAACTAGGAAATATAGATATCATCCAACTTTGTTTGAGAGAATGGATTTGTTTAATGTGTTACCCACTATTGCCAATAAATTCCTCTTTTGGTTCTCACAAATATTTGGGGAGATTAGAGAGTTTCACCAATATAAGCATGGCAAAGATAGGTGTATTTTTAGGGTCAAAGTCTAGAAACCAAAGTTTTAAAAAGAGATGAGACATGTTGCAAAGCTAGGGGCCATCCTTCAAAGTTCAATATGTGTTCTATTAATCACATTTTTGAACTATATGATGTAAAACCTTCTAGAACAAAAACTAACAGTGACGACTTTGGTCTAATTTACTTGTATCAAAGACACTACATCTGCTTAGGGCCATATGCCATTAGATCTTCTTATCAATAGGGGTTGGATGATTATAGATTTTACAATGATCATGCCATTATGTGTTGAATTTTATTTTTATATCAATCCCTATAGATGCAATTTCAATCACTGGCATAACTCACATAATTCTTTGAAGGGTGTTAGCTCAATGGAAGAGTACATGCCTTACTAAGCAAGGGGTTGGTGGCTCAATTCCACTCTGTCCTAACATGAATTTATCAATGATATTATAGTTTTTTTAATTAAATACCTTTTTCTATGATTTATTTCAATGGAGAGATATTTTTCTAGATTCATTATTTTATGTTATCTCTAAAGAGACAAAAGTGATATTGTATTGTCTTTAAATATAATTTTTTATTGTCTCTAGAGAGACAATAGCTAGGATTAAAGACATATTGTCTCAATAAAAACAATATGTCTTTAATCCCGACTATTGTCTTTGGATAGAAAAAAATGAAATTGTCTCATAAGAGAAAATAATGCTTGTGTTACATATCATCTTTATAAAGACAATTGTTTAAGACAATAATTTGAGACACCCACTTTAAGACAATATTTAAGAGAATACAAAAGCTTTCTTTTTTTTGTCTCAAGTTAAGACAATTTACCCTAAAATTGTCTCATAAGAGACAATAATGCTTTTGTTATCTATCGTCTTTATAGAGACAATTGTTTAAAACAATAATTTGAGACGCCCTCTTAAAGACGATATTTAATACAATACAAAAGTTTTTTTTATGTCTCAAGTTAAGACAATTTAACCAAAAATTGTCTCAAATATTGTCTTAAAACCACCCTTTGTGTAGTAGTGTCTCAACTTGTTACATATAATATTACAACCTTCGTACCACATTATACATCCTGTTATGTCACAATAATTCATAATAAAATCTCAAATCATGCAACACAAATTTGTAATGAGCTCTCAAAAAACAAAAAGCCACACAAGTTGCTCCTCATTATTACAAAACTCTCGTCATTGTAAAGAAACAATTGACGACTCATTATAATAGAACTTTGGATCCAACCCACGGGGGCTTAACTGGGGGACCAATACCATACCACGTGGGTTCATACTGGGGGATATATATTGAGGAAAAAATGACATAATATATTGGGGATATATACTGGGTAAAGGGTTTTTATATTGGCAAATATTAAAAATGGAGCTTAAATTTAATGAAAAAATATAAAGGGGTATAAAAAATGTTAATGATAAAATGGATACCTACAATATCTACTGAAAGTATGGGTTTTTTAAATTGGGAAGTTGTATTGGGTTCATATTGGTAAGGGGTTAAATAATGTAATTTTTTGAGGGATTTTCCAATATGTATTCAAATTAAAGGTATTGTTTAATATTCCACGAACGCACGTGATGATGAGGATGGGATTCTGGGGTGAACCAAAATCCCATTTCCCCAATAAAATCGTCTTGAGGCCTGTGGTTTATGGGCCCATGAATCCTTTCAGAATCGCTTCTCACCTTTTCAAGAGCACCTCCAATGAATCTTTAATCTTTACAGCAACCTAAGAAAACAATTTAGCACGACGACAACCTTCCGGCATCCATACTACTCCACCACATCGAACGTCATCCTCGCCTCCTCAATCTTACCGGCCTGCACATAATTCCCAAACATAGAGGAAATGGTTTCCATGGACACGATGCCCTCGGTCGTCATTATCTTAATGCAGTCTCACATTGTGTCAAACAAATTTTCTTTGCCCAGAAAATCCATGAGAAAATTCCACACGAGGGGTTGTGCTTCCTGCCAAGCTTCAACCCAGCCCAAAGCAAAAACTTTGAAGCAAAACGTTGTTTCTTCAACTGTGGATTCTTGTTGTCACTCCTTCCAAACACCAATGGGTCGCCGCCTTTGAGTCTGACAACAGTAGCTTCTCTAGATCGCGTGCCAATTCCCACCAGATCAACACTTCTCTTCTTGTTTTCGATGGGAAGTTCAATATTCGCTTGCTTGCTAATTGTCACGCGGAATCAGTCGATCTTGCGGACAAGACAGACCTTCCTAGAATCTAATGAAGACCTAATGACAAACAAACCAACCAAACACTATCTTTCTCTAAATGCGCTTTTTATAAATAATGGCAAACAAATGTGTTTAAGGCCTACCTCATGTCCAACGCAATTTTGGAGATGCCTTCGCTCCTTTAATCCAAGTAAGTTCCTTTGTCGCAAACCTGCAAGCACAAACAAGGCAAACAATTAAATAGCACCTGAATATCCAATATTATAAAACATATTTAACATGAAAGTCAAGGAGTCCATGAAACAAATAGCATAATATACTTGTTGAGAAAAATGAGCTTGATTGTATTAATTCAAAAGGAAAGAACCTTACAACCTTTGCCTTGACGTTGTACAAGCTCCTTCCAGGGTCCAACAAGAAGTCTCCTCTACTTTGACAAGCTTCACTCACCCCCTAATGGGGCCAAAAAGGTATGTGATCTCTCCTCTTAAGCTCAAATAGGAAGTCTTGATTTCACTAGCATTTACCCTCAAAAGTTCAGCTTTTAACCTCCCTGGCCACTGACCCAATGCCTCAATTTATAGTGCAATGGAGATCATTTACCAGCTCCTCCTTCAAAGGGATAGCTCCTCTCAACAAGGGATTAGTTCCTCCTCTCATGGCATGCATGAACCACTTGGAGCGAACAATCCACGTAACAAATGCTTCTAGAAAAGTATAGAATTAACCCAAGATGATTTTTTTAAGATAAAGATTGTGCCTTTTGACTTTTACAGGAGTACACACCCTCCCCTTTACATACATAGTGTATAAGTATGCAGATATTCTGAACAACAGGTGCGGGCCCGCAGACAAAAGTGAGAGAAAGTGCAGAACTAGAGTTACATTGCTTTTTTGATGTCTTTCTCTCATTTCTCAATCTTGTTTTGAAGAGTTGAGGTTTAAGACTTGCTTAGGAAGCTGGTATAGGTAATGATAGACCTACACCAATTGAAAATAATCAAGGTGACGATATTTTTGTGTAACACTCCGCCATCACCTCCACCTCACACACCTACACCTACGCCTCTGCCTCCACCTCCACCTCCACTATTCAATATGGACAACGCGATGAGGATGCCCATATTCATAGGCCTTGGGACAAAAGAGCCTGTATAGGTTTGATTTGTAGCAGATGTTGTATGGAAGTCAAAACAGGTGACAGATGATGATTTGAAGAAATCGCATCTAGTTACATCACTACATGATAGATCTGTAAGTTGGTATATTAAGTTTTATTCATTCCATCCAAATGTAACACTAGACAAGACAAAGCAAGAACTCAATAATCAGTTCACAAAGCCTAAGTCACAAGCTCGGTTAGTAACAAAGGTCAAGGAGATTGAGCAGAAGGTAAATGAACATGTGTTGGACTTTGATCAAAGGTTGAAATGTTTGATGCAACAAGATAATATGCATATCATGGATGATCAACATAGGGATTGGTACATTTATTCACTATTACCCCATCTGAGATTGTCGTTGTCACAATAGAAAATTGGCACAGAGGCTGAAGCATTAGAGATTTCCATGAGATTGGAAGCTTTGGCCATTCAAGATATGAATCTGGGGGTACAACAGATTCATTCATAGCTGGTTAGCATGCATATGTAGTTGCAAAGCCTGAAGAACAGAAAGGACTCCTAGACTATGGTTTGTGCAGAAGTTTGGTGCTTGAAATGAAACGGCCATGGTCATGATAAGGACCATTGCCCATTTTATCAAACTTATCTTATTAGGGGAGACCCTATCCCCCTGAAGCCAAAAAATACCGCTGGGATGAGCACAGGAGAAACTCCTTGGTGCACTATTTGTGAAGTTATAGGACAACATGCGACAAATAATTGTCATCTACTACAGAAGCTTTTATAGACCCCCCAATATTTGTTTTGTAATTTCTGCAAATCTTTAGGTCATGACAAGTTCCATTGTCGAAATTATGAATTAATGATGGATATAACCCCTACGTATAGAATGCAAGCAGAGACTCGTCCTCAAGATCAGGACATAATTACAACACGCAGAGTATTCAAGGCCAAGGAAGAGGGAGAGGAGGAGGAGTCAGAAGGGGTCATGCTCAGATCATCTTTTAAAATTATGGGGAAGTAGGCCATTTTGTACATGATTGTCAGACTCCAACAGACCCTTCCTATCAATATTGCCGATAATTTGAACACGTTATAGAATATTTCCGAGTGATTTTTGCAAATATGCAAGAGAAGAAGACTCAGACCCAACATCCTACACAAAACATCCAGATGATGAGGTCAGAGCCTCACAAAGATGGGCCTAGTGTTAATATTGTTATATGAAACAATATAGCTACTAGAGAAGATAAGGGGAAACAACTAGAAGTTGAGGTATGGATCCACAAAGTTGTTGAAAAGGAAACAAGATTTGATGTAAACAAGGTTAAGGAAACATTTGTAGAAGAAAAATGGAGCTTCTTGGAGGAAAGCACTTCTACATCAAGGACTCAAAATATGGGAATGTCTGAAGAGACTAGTACTACGTAGGAGATAGAACCATCATTATTAGCATCATTTTTGAAAACTTGCATGAAACTCCTTAGGGATAAGAAGACAATAGAAGGACTACAAGAATCCATTGATAGTTGCACTGGTAAGAACAAGCCACAATCTGAACAATGCATAATACATAAGGTAGGCAAAAGTAAGAAGAGAACTGGTCACGAAATGAGGTTGAATACCTAGATCGGAGAATATGAAATGGACCAGATAATCCTTGATTTAGGGTATGATGCAAATGTTCTGTGAAAGCAAACTTGGGAAAGAATCGGAAGGCCAATGCTACAATGGTCCTTGATCCAACTGAGGATGGTCAATAAGCAGAATATGATCCCTATGGGGCACCTACATGGAGTAATCATGGATATTGAAGGGGTGCATGCCATAACCAACTTTGAAGTGATCAAAACCGTGAATGTTAGTAACCCTTTTCCAACACTTCTCAGAGTTGATTGGGCCTTTGATATGAACACAATCATCAATCTGAAGAAGTGCAGTATGACCTTTGAGAAGAAAGAACGAAGAGTTATTGTGCAATTGGATCCAGCCGAAGGCGTGTGATATACTAAATGAATCCACGATTGTGAGGAAGGCAATGATATTGAGCACATATAAAAGCTGACTGCGTAGGATGAAGATTGGATTAACTTGACAGTAGATGGATGGATCATATGGGAGAAGGATAGCTCCTGTAACTTAGCTTCGAATGAAGAGCTCAAGCACAAGTAGAACTGATTGCATGAAGTATCATCACTACGCTGCAATAGCCTTACCAAATCATTGCAATGTATATCCACCAAGGTATGCAATTTACCTTATTATGATGGTTTAGAGGATGCCAATTTATTTCTGGAAAAATTTGAAATGGATGTACCATAGGAACATCAATTTCAAGCACTAGACATTGCACTATGAGCTACGCCTTCTCGTTGGTGGGGCACGCATAAGAACAATTTTGTAGATTGGAAGAAGTATTGAAGAATGATGAAGTTAAGGTCTGGGTACGCTAATACCCACATTGTGGAGAAATATACATGGAAGGATGATTTGTGCAATCACTTAGCTAGTTGGAAAAAAACATGGGGAGAAGAACCACACTTAGAGTGGGTCCATATATTCTATGACACGTTGGATACAATCTCGATGAATTGGTATCTTTAAATAGAGATATGACACGGGACCGTAGAATGACATGTTTTGAAATAAATTTTTCTATTGACTTTTAGCATTGAAGATGGGTTTGAATGTATAGATGAAGCTCTGGAGATGATCAAAGCTACTATATTCAAAATTCCTGAAGAGCCAGTGAATAGGTACAACCAGATTGGGGTACGTAGTTGTACCGTGCACTCGAATATAATGTGAACATAGAGGATGGTGAAGACTACCCCAGGAACATTCACATTCCTCAATTTGAAGGAGAGCACAAAGTTGAGGGACCTAAGGTAAAAAACCCTGATATATCAGAGCCTCAAAATTCCAAGTGGTTGAATATTGGATCTGTTAGTGTCGGTACTTTCATACCTCCATCAATGATCAAATTTCTCCTTTTGCCTGCATTTTAGGTGTCCCATCTAATCAACTGCATTCCTTTGGTTCATGGATCAACTGATGGTAGTGGTTCATTGTCAATTTCCCTCACGTCATTTACCCACTGGCCTATCTTCACATGTTCAGGCCATTTATAGTCATTTTTTGTCATTACATTTGCAAAATTCATTTTTAGGGTTTTAGGTCTCATTAGGGCTAGGGTTTGTCACCATGGTCATTAAAAAACTCAATAAATGGTCAGTAGGCACATGAGGAGGTCTAATAAGCTCATAAAATTAGAAATTCACTGATGATATGCTTCATAAAGGGTTTTTACCTCAAAACTCTGTTTTGAGGTAAAAACATGGTTTTTTCCATTTCATGTACAAATTTTATGTAATTTCAATGTTTCTATATGTAATAAGTTCTAGCTACTACCCTTGGTCACCTTTCCAACTCCAGCCACTACAAGAAACAAAAACATCAATGCATCAATTCATCAAGTGATCAAGAAGAGTCAAACTGCAAAATGAAAAACAAAGTTTTTTAAAGAAAAGTGAATATCACTTTTGAAAAGTGGGTTTGTAAATGAAAAATAAAACCAAGGGAATATAAAGTTCTTCTTTATGTTTGAAAGTCTTCATTTTGTGCAAGAGAGTGAGCTAAAAGGAGAAAATCAGGTTTGTGGAAGAAAGAGGTGAAATTCAGCAAAAAACACGAATTTTCACTAGCGCTACACACCTGGGCACTGGCGCTATGCACTTTCCTGACGCTACACACCTAGCACAGGTTTTGCACTGGATTTTGGTCGTGCGCTATGCATACAAAGTGCACTACGCACCTGGGAAGTAGCACTACACACCTGCCTGTTGAGCTCCAAATCAAATTTCATTGCCTTCCTCTGCCTCCAAATTCACAAGTAACCTTTCAACAAGTAAGTAAAGCCTCACATCCAGTCTGGGAAGGAATTTTTCATCTGTGGTGGTAATTTGTGTGTCTAGAAAACAAACCCTAGCTATCTCTAAAATTTTCTTGCCAAATTTGCATAGGGTTTTGTTTTATGCAATTTTAATTTCCCTTTCATTATCTTCCTACACTCCATTCCCTTCCCTTGCACTAAATTTCCCTAAATCCCTTCATCTTTCCCTCTCCCAAAATCATTGGCACTCACTCCCTATTACCAACCACTAAGACCTATACATTATTCCTAAACATTAACCCTATACATTCCCAAAACCGTAATTCTCATTTCCTATTCCCTCATTACATTCCTTCCACAATCAAAACCCTCATTTACAGTCATACTATCAGTCAATCCCTCATTTCCCAAAAGAAAAACAGCAGTCACCCTACTCACACTCATACTTTAAAAATCTCTTCATACTCTTCATTTTTCACTCCAAATTTGCACATATGGAGACGGACTCAACATATGAGAGGGATGATGAAAATGTCAATGATTCTTCCCAAGAGGCTCATGCACCAAGAAAACCACATAAATGAGGAAAACATATCCAGGAGAAGCCCAACACTCTTACAGAGTTACTTGCTTGCCCTCTTGCAGTAACCTATTTTAAACATCAGCCTTGTTACCAGTTTTGTGTAATGGTGGAGAGGGTGAAATATCACCATGAGCTTGCTAGGTTATTTGTTCTTCATCTTCACAATGGCTAGGTGAACCTAGCTAGTGTCTCTTTCACCTTGACACCTGAAACCATTGCAGCAGCAACAGGCATCCCTAATGTGGGTGAACAGTGGAATAAGGGGCAGCATGTGGGCAGAGAGAATTATGAGCCTTAGATCAAGGCTAGTTATCAGAGGCAAATCAGTCGGGTCTTTCCTTTCAAATACTTGCAAGATACTTATGCTCCACTCATGAAACTCATCATCAAATATTTTACCTGTGAGGGAAGTATTTCATGTATATATATATATATATATATATATCATGTCAGATTGCTGATGCATTTCACAAGAGTGAGGATGATGAACCTCCCATATTTTATATGTAGGAATATTGAGATAATGGCTCATTATGTGCAAATGAGACCTCTTCCTCAATAGTTTAGTAGCATTTATCATTTCTCATTGATTAAAATTTTTGTTTTGCATCAGCTAAGCTTGCTAAATATTTCATGGGATACTTTCATTGCACATGAGGTTTTCAAAAGCCCTTAGGTGACTCTATCAGCGCTTCAAGAGGGAGGAGAGCCTTCAAACTAGACAGATGTTCATGAGACTGAAACTATAGGTGTGTCAGTGTTTTCCACTTATGAGAAAGGCACAAGGAGACTATCTGCAGCTGCCAAACACGTATTATCTCCACCAAGGGTGGAAGGGGTCTCGTTCTCTTCACCGGGAAACAGGCAAATGCTATCTTCACCTAGGGTGAAAGGGGCTTTGCATTCTTCTTCAGTAGAACAGGTACAAGATAGAGGAAATAAACCATTGCATGATTAAGGGCCTTCTAAAGGCCAACACAGAGATTTTGTGTTGATTGAGGAAGAGGACACTGATTTGGACCCTTAAAGCTCAAAACTCAAAGATATGATCATTAAGGAGAAAGAAGCTGAGATCCAAGCCTTGTCACTTAACCTTGAGAGGGATAAATGGATCATTAACTTCCTTGAGCAAGAGAACAAGTGACTGGAGGACAAACAAACTATCATGGAGTTGCAAACAATTAGAGAAAATAGGCAAGCAACAAAAAGAAGGAAAATCAAAATGACACCCCTTGAGCAAGAAATTGAGGCTGACCAGGAATCATGGTTAGAGAGGGAAAACATCCACTTGGAGAAATTGCTTGAGAAAGCTAACAAGGAGAAGAAAATGTTGCGCCATACGGCCTATCACTACTTGATCCGGAATAAAATTTGCAAAACAAGGGTGAAGAGGTGAAAGGCCAAACTAAAGAGAGCTTTGAGGATAAAAAAGGAGCAAGATAAGCTCAAGAACTTGGTTGAAGCATCATTGGCCTAGAATAGCACATAGAAAGGATCACTCATACCAAATTTCAAGAAATTTGGTGAATTTTTTGTTATTTTTGAATTTTTGAGGCAAAAAATAGGTTTCTTTAGTAGGTGCATAGTGCCATTGGCGCTACGCTTTTGATGGGGGCCTCACTTTGCAAAAAAAATAAATTTTTGGAATCCCCATGAAAACTTGTGCATGCTCAGAAATGGCTAAGCAGTTTTGAAAAGTTCTAGACCTCCAAAAGGGCCAAAAACACCCAAAACAATGCCTCTTTTCCACTTTTTTGCCACACAGGAAGCAGTCTTAGGAGATTGCATTTTTTAAGGGGCAAATGGACTCCAAATCAAAAAATTAAAGTTTTCCCAGAAAGTAGACTCACTAGGATTTCCAATGAGATTTTCTCCACCTGATTTGGACTTTGGGAAGCCTTCCAAAACTGGTCTGGAAAAATCACTACGCATAGAATCAGTGGCGCTACGCATAGGAGAAAAATTTGCCAGTTTTGCCAGTTTGCTCAGAATTTCACCTAGTTTTCTACTAGTTTGAATTTTTCTTCTCTCTTTGGTAAATTCATGATGTAATATGATGTAAATTAATGTACTTTGATGTAAAAATGATGAAAAATGACTTAAGGAGGTAGATACATTAGTTTTAGGTGGTTTCGAGTTGAATGGATCAGAGTCCATAGTTTTAGAGGCAAGTTGTTACACTGCCTATTTTTCAGTTCCTAGTTTAGATCTTGTTGAAACAACTCCTTGACTCATGGATTCGACCCCTGATGGCTGTCATAGGTGGTTTGATGCCTATATCTTGTACTTTCTTAGTCATTTGTCAAGGTTGGACTTTTGTGGATGCATTGAACACTATTGTACATTACTTTTGCAGTTTTGCAAGGAAATACACCAGGGTTTTGCAACATTTTGTGGGATTCTTATGGTAATGTGAATTAGCATTGTTTTCTTCTCTATAATTTAGTTGATCTTATGTTTATGTATGCCATCATATCTCTTATTCTTCATAACTAAATGAAACAAGTATAAAAGGTAGAATCCATTGGTATTTCAGTGCTCTGCCTTAGGGTTTATTTAGTTTTACATGTTTTCTACTATTTGAAGAGAACCGATGACATTTGCATGCCCTCTCCAGCTCCGCACCAATCTTTAAACTCACTATTACACTCATTTCAAATTGCTAAAACACTTTCCTACCTTGCCTCACAGAAACCTCTGCAAATCTGAGTTGATTTCCCGGACCTAAAGCTACCTTCCCCATCTGATCCAGCAACCAAACAATAAAATCAATCAAATTCCTTTGAGAAAAAATACCTAGCCTAAAATTAGTATTCATATCAATCATCTCAACCCTTCCTTGATATATTTTCATTGATATTGA
>APFE031507664.1:0-14471 GCA_000404065.3 Pinus taeda
CCCAATGATGCACTTGCCTCTTTGTACCTATAATCAACCACACTAACCAAGACTTTGCATGCAACTACAACTCTTTATTCAAGCCACACTTATACACAAAGTTAGCACTAGCATAACTATAATTAGATCCAAGGTCAATCAAAAGAGAAATAACTTGATCACAAAGCTTACCATCCATATCGATGATAGATGCATGATGCTCTTCGTGTTTGATATCCAAGGGTGCATAGATACATGGAATACTTTGACCAATGTCTCCAACAATTTGTTCCTCCTTTGCACTATATATCTGAGGTCTACCACCTTGATTATATGCACAATATCCCCTGCGATGATCTTTGCCACAAGTCCAACATTCTATAGGCCTCCATAATCCATCTTTATTATTTTCTTGAGATCGATGCCCATGTCCTCTTTTGATGCATTAAACCTCTTAGGTACTACAACATTCTCCTTATTATCTGTACCCTATGGCCTTGCTCACATTTTATCCCATTTTCCTTTGCACTTTAAATTACCTCTCCAACTTGGATTAGTCTGAACGATACACGTCGATTGTTCATAGCAATGTTTTAACTTTCGAATGGTCTCCTCCAAATATCTAGGCTCATCGAATTTAATTATATCTTTCAATGCAATCGATATTTCACTAATGAATCTCTGAATCATAGCCTTCTCCTCATTGAGGTCAAGAACATACCTCAACAGTTCCAAGAACTTACTAGTGTACTCATCATTTTTGATGGATCCCACCTTTAGTTCATAGAATTATTTTTCCCTATCATGAGTGTACCTTTCTAGCAAGCAATTATTCTTAAAGAGCCACTCAAACTTATTCCAAGACAAATATTCTTCATTTATGTCCCTGACACTCTTCAAATCTTCCCACCAGATGTCTTCTTTAACTTTAAGACTGAAAGTAGCCACTCTAGCTTTCATGTTCTCTTAGTAGTCGTGTAGCTTAAAGAACTTCTTCATACCAAGTAACCAAGCCTCTGCACCCTATGATCTCTTTACCTCTCCATCAAAAGTAGGTGGATTTTCTTTCTTAAACTCATCCGGCAAGTAACTCCTATCACTCCTCCTATAAAGATGATAATGGTGATGATCATAGTGCCTATCAAAATCATAACTAGATTCATAACTATGTCTATCCCTTCTACTCTCCGGAGTGTACAATAATCTGTCATCTCGTATTATGTCTTCTCTAACTGATCAGTGATCGACATGAGATCTACTACCATATGCCCCATGTAGATCCTGCTCATGTCTGATCTGATGTAGTCCTTGCCACTACAAATTTGACGAACTCTGGAGTATCACTACATTTACCTCTGCTAATTTTTCATTTGTTTGTTTGATTCTATCATTATCTCCCTCACAACTCCTTATCTCTTCCTTTAAGCTTCTCAACGTTAGTGTTGGCCCTCAGTTTTGGTCTATTTTTGCTTAGGGAAACCTACTTAATTCTTATATTTTCCATCCATTTTCCATCATATCCATTTCATTTTGATGTATTTTATGCATATTCAGGTGTTTAATTTTAATTTTGCAATTTCTAGAAGTTTTTATGAAAATTGAGTTTCGAGTGCAATTTTGGACTAAATCAGAAATTCCCATAATAGCTATGTGGATGACATGCTTGCAGGACACTTGGACTCGAGTTTGATGCATAGATGGACAGCTTGGGAACTAGGACTAAGCTAACTCCACTTGGTTCGGCGAGAACAAGCTTTATTAGGCCCGGTCAAGGCTGGTCAAACATGACTAGTCACTAGAAAATCCCAAGGAAATAGGGGAGTTTTGAGATTTTATGGGATTGACCATATTTCTTGGGATGAATTGGATGAGTTCGACTTAGATAGGTGTATATGAGTAGATATGAGTGTTAGAGATAATATAGATCAGTTTGTTTCATTAAACCTCTATTTAAAGCCAAGACTTTGATGGCTTTTGTAATGGAATTTGTATGTAACTTTTGTATAGTTGGAGTTGGGAGCTAATTTGAAGAACTTGCTTCATTCCAATTTGTTGTTCATGCTTGGTTGATTTACTGAAGTTGTTGTAGCTGAGATTTCTTCAAGTGTGCAAGGCAAGGATGGAGGGCCCCCACACCAAGCTAAGTACATTTCTTGGTTCAATTTTCATAGTTTTCATAGACTAATTTTTGTTTCAAATGTATTTAGATGTGTGATGATTGCTGAATGAATATTGATTTAATTCTAATCTACATATGAAGGGACAGAAAGGAATTTAAGTTAAATTCCGATTCTATTTGATCTTGAACTAAAACTGAATTTCATTCTCCATTTCTCATTTGAATTTATTTATGCATTTCTGGTTTGAAGCAATGGTGATTGTGATATAGTAGGATTGTGAAGAAGGACAATTTGGACCTTCTTAGTTAGGAGCCTCTTCTTTTACATCTTCTGTATCATAAGCCTCTGTTAATTAGTGCTCTTAGAATTATCTTCATGAAAGTAGTATTGTAGGGAAGGATAACCTCGTTCTCCTAAGTTAGGAGCCTCTTCCCTCATATATTACATAAATGAATTAGAAATTGTTAAAATAGGTTTATATTTGTAATATGTACTTCCTTAAATCTCCAAATTTTATCTTCTAAACTTGATTATATCTGATGTCCATATACAGTGGATTTGCCTCCAAGTTTTACAAACCCAGATTGATAATTAAATACTTGTGTTAATTTAGTCAATAAATTAGCTTAACAGTTACTACCAAATTGGAAGTGTTCCCAACACCATACTTCTCTTTGGATTTGTAGGGAGAATCTTTGTAGTCAACCATCTTGCTAGCCATTTGATATATCTTCTGCAAGGCATAATATCCCAGATAAACCAAATCACAATAAATCAACATACCTTAGTATATCTTGGGGAATATACCTTGTGTGCAAGATCACCAAATCAACATGATACATGTGTACCGTAATCATAACAACATATTGACATACACAAGTAAATGTAACAACTCATAAACATCACTCTAACTAGGGTCTAGCCATCAATGCAAGGCCATATCAACAATGCATGATATGACCTCATGCACAAAAATGACCATTACTCCATTGTACGCATTGTTGCATGCAACCAAAAACATGCATAAGCAATGCCTAACCAACTACAAATACGCATAATCAAATGTAGTCCAACATAATCGACCAGTTCTTGAAATCAACCTACAAGACTGATACATGTAATCAAAATATTCAAAATGTAATCTAACATACAAGGATGTAAGTAGGTGATGCAAAATCAACATATAAGCAACATATAACCATATGAAACTAGTCACATGCTCATGATACATATCTTTCATGAAATCAACATCAAATTCTCCATGATAACCATATTACAACCCTAATCAATCATCAATAAAATGTAACAACTATATAAGTGTAAGAGACACATATGCAACTTACATGCATGCATGACTAAGACATTCAACCCATCTAGTCGTAGATTTGAATCACGCTCTGATACCACTCCTTAACACTCCTCTCAGGCCTACCCAAAGTAACCCTGTGAACTGTGTAAACATGTGAAGAGAGGCTACTATGGTGAGATTCAACCTCCTATGTGACCTTAAGGAAGTGTAATCGACGAAACATCACTAGCTCCTCCACACACACTGTAAATAAATGACAACCTTTAGTAAAACCTTTTTTCAAGCTATGGGGTTAAAATTTAAGTTATGGAGATGTGGTTTTGGAATTCATTGAACTTTCTTTTATTACCCTTCCTCATAAGGCAATAAATTCCTTATTGCAACAATTTAGGATAACATAATACTTTCCCACAAATTCCTCCCAACAAGAATATCATAGGAACCCAATGGAATGATATATAAATATGCAGCTGTGTCCATCCCATTCAAATTTATATGATAGCTCTTGAAAATTTTGCTAATATTTCTCTTGGATCCAATGGTTTGTTTAACGGCCAAGATATTTCAATGTGGTTATTTTTCGAGTGAAATATATCCACTAGCTTAGAATCATAATGTGACTAAATTACACTAGCCTTAGCTTCCACCTCAATCATGTGTAACTCATGATCAACTAATAGATCTTCAAAGGATTCATATATGTTCAGAATATTAGTCATTATTCTCCCATTATCAAACCTCTAACATTGCACTTTCAGTTAGACTCTTCATGGTGGTTTTAATCTTAATTAGATATGGTCTACTCCGATGTCCACTAGACTATGTCTTGATTGCCCATATTAACATCCATGCTTCTTACTTCTCCTTAATGGCTAAGAGCTCTCTAGTCATCTTTTGTGCTTCTAGCCCTCATGATTTTTCAATGTGTAGAAAACAAAAACTATTATATACAGGTAATGCTATAATTATGGAAGTTACATATACTATTTTACTCTTTAAGACCACTAATTTATTTTTCTTGTTTTTTTTTAAATTTAGATTACCCTAATGAAAATTATGGGTGGAGAGATGTATTTAAATCTTAAACTTTCTCATGACTATTCATATGTTCCATTCATAGAGTTATCATCATATGAATTTTGTCAATTTTGGCCAATTTTTCCCTTTAATTTGAAAAAGAAACTTGCTTCTTTTCCCTTAAGGATTTGAGTGCTCATATTCCAATTATGGCTTGGGTGGCATACTTTCCTATCCAATATATTTATGATGAGTACTCTTATGCCATATTTTCAGCTCCAAGAAGAAAGTTATGCTTCATTATTTACAATACATAATTTTGGCACTTAGCATATAATGTATCTCCCTAATGTATATGACCTATGTCAATTGTTGGACAAAACAATTGGTGCATATAGAAGAGAAAGAATCATTTTAAAGATAAAGAGAAAGGCACTTAACTTCATAAAAAAAATCATATGATTGGTGGGGCAAGGAAGATGGAATGTTTGAGATGTAATGACTCAAAATCCTCATTCTATCTAGTGAAAAAGTTCAGCCTTCAACCTCAAGATTTTATCATAAATGTTCTAAGGATTTGTTTTAAGAAACAATAGAGGAGAGTGCAAAACTCACACCATGTAAATATTATGGTTATAAGTTTTTTATATAAAAGAAGCACAATGTAATTTCAACATGTTATGTTGATATAAATTTATCAATTCAGTAGTTTATAGACAACATCTGGTGATATTAATCATAATAGATAATAAAACTAACAACTATTTGAAAAATATCTTGAAGTTATTAATATCACATTTAAAACAATTTTACCACAAAAGCTTCTATTCGTAATCACAAAGTTTTGATGACTATTTTTAACGTCCTCTAGAAACAAGATGTTATAACAGAATTCTTCCAATTTTGTCATTTTTCTAGTCTAAAATCAGATTTCGCAGCTAGCTGAAGTTACATATCAATTTAGACAAATTTCTTCGTACCATACCCTTCAGTTATCCAATTTCTAAAGGTAAACAAAAACTATTTTTCAGTTATTTTTCAAAATAATGCTTTATTCCTGTTATCTTTAGTGGCTGCTTACAACATTTGTAAGTTTTAAGACTCTCACATTTATTTTCTTCTTAATGATTGTTGTCTAACTTCTCCAATAAATCTACAACACCACAATGTTTCTCCTTCTCTATTTCAATAACAATTCTATCAAAAACAACTTTTGTTATACGTGTATTGAACAATAAAAAAATCCGACGAAAAAAAAAAAAAAAAACTAAATACTTTGTATAGAATTACTACAACTCTGGTTTATATGCATTGCAAAGCTTCCCAGCAACAAAATCACACTTAGAACACTGACCCAAAGGAGGCATGTAGAGATTGTGCTTTCAAATAACACAAAAATCCAGGTAGATATAGTGCTTTCAAATAACACAAAAATCTCTGCACCTGTAAAAGTCCGCCTGTTCCAACACAAAAATCTCTGCACCTGTAAAAGTCCACCTGTTCCAACACAGTATATATTCTAAGAATCAATCCCATTCCCAAGTGTTTCATTCTCAACATACCATTTGTTAAAGAGCAAATCAATACAGACTATAGCAAATCAGAATACATCATTCATTGATTAATTGAATAGCTGATTGAAGCAAATTTAAAAAGCATAAAAATTATGAATGCAAAGAATGGTTCTGTACCTGGGCAAAAATCTCTAATTGTAAATCAGATATTGCAACCAGAACTTCCAGGGACTTAATGCATCCTCCCGGTGCATTGTGAAGAGCCACAGTAACAGGGTTTTGTTTTTATGTTACCATCAGAATCACGAACCTCATCCAGACTGTAATTATAGTGATAACAAAGCTCCCTCATAGGAGGAATGTTCTCGGCAGCAAAGAGCATGATATGTGGTAACTTTCTGTCATCATGGTCATAAAGAACATTCTGTGCATACAGATTAGGAGAGCGACTATGATTAACAAATCTACCCACATTTCCACACTTGGCTGCATCAATCGTGAATCCTCCATCTTCCCCCATGTCAGAGGTTGCACCAGCCTCAATGTCGGGCATCAAACTTAAAAGATCACTCCAAAGAGATTGATATCTGCTATTGCAATTGCGTCCAATATGAAAGAGGTACTCATCATTCCCAACACGTTTTTCAGCTTCAGTATCAGAAAGAAGGTTACCAGTGTATTCACAAATAAAGCTACCAGAAGGTATGGAGTCTAATGATCTAACCCCCCAACCTCTCTTATCTGTCTTGAAAACCTCAAGTGTATCTCGAACACCATGTTGACTCACTCTATTGTGACAAGTCCCACGACATTTACAAGAAGGACCGCATTCATATACAATAGGCTTAGCATACACAATAGCACCATCGTAATTAAATGGAAATTCTCCCCCGTTTTTCGAAGCACAGAAGCATTTGGAAGGATCCAAACACCCGTCTTTACATTCACATCCCTTGGGAGGCTCAGGCTTACACCCATATGGATAAATAACCTTAGTTGTATAAAAAAAAGTTGGTAGACTTTCCTCATCAATGGTATTCACTGCACAAATGTATTTTCTCTCTTTGCCTCCAGAAATGTCCTTAACCCTAAGACCTTCACGAATTAGATGTTTTTGTGCCCTCCCTATAAATTGCACTGCCTTCAAGCCCAGCTCTGGTTGACCATGCTGTCTTTTTAACTGGAACTTGAATACTGAGTATCCAGATACCCCTTTATCGAGCCAGTATGTTTGCACATCATAGAGCCCATCATATGTATATATTACATTGACTGTGCCTTTTCTGTTTTCATGAATTCCAGTATTCGTTTGCTTATATCCACGGATAACTCTCACGGGTGTCTTCCTGTCTATGCAATTCTTAAGAGCCAAGTTTCCGCGTTCAAGTTTCTGGTGTTTGTTCTGCCTTTTGTCCCCACTGTAGTTATTTCCACCATGGCCAGTGTATATCAGCACATCCCCACCGTCTATATCATCTTCATAACCACCTGATGCCACGATGCTGGTAGCCAGTGTCACGTTTCCTTGTTTCAAGAAATCAATCCCTGCCTGTATCTGCCGATGAAGACCGACAGAGCTCAATTCTATAATGAAATTGGTCTCCAACTTCTACTCCAGGAACAGCTCCCACAATTTGTTTACCCGTATTGACATAAAGTTTATTATCTCTTAAGATTTTGGATGCCTTTAGATCCACACGGAAACATTTACCAGCTAGTGCTTGGTCTTGAACTTGGGCTTCATGATTCTGCAACAATTTCCGGCAAACCACTTGGAATAATTGCACGGTTTCTTTAACGTTTGACCGGGTATGGGACTTTCCAAATTTAAGAACTGCATTAGTCAGAGATTTAGATGGGGGAAGCTTTGGGGTATTTGTCACAAGCCTAGGCGGATAGAGTGGATATCTGGTTCTGACATTTTTTGAAGAGAGCTGCTTAGGGGTTGACACACCCTTATATGGAGCCGCCACTTTATTGGTTCCAATTGCATTATGTTGAGAACATGACCCTTGAACCTTGACTGTAGAATGTCCTGGGTTGGCTTCTTTCTTGACCATATGGGCCACCTGATTAGCATTCTCTGTTTTAGGTCGCACCTGCAAATGTTGCAAGTTTTTGTACTTTACTTGGCTAGAATGCTGAGAAATATAGTGTGGTTCTTTCAACGCTGGTCTACAAGGCTGGAGGTCTTCATTCTCTCTGTTTCTAAAAGACAGCATGTTTTTCTTCTCTCTGTTTCCAAAACCATCTTCTTTGTTTCTAGCACTATCTTTGTTCACACCATCCGACTGAAGTTTGCCCTCTCTGTTTCTAAAATACACCATGTTTTTCTTCTCTATCTTTCCAAAACCATCTTCTTTGTTTCTAGCAACATCTTTGTTCACACAATCCGACAGATGGTTGCCTCTAAATTTGACCCTTTCTTTAGCACTTGAATGATTTTTAATATTAGAATGCTGTTGACTGCTGCCCTTAACACCACCCGTACGGGTCTCAGGGGAAGCGGATAATTGGTACTGCTCCTTCCTCACTGAGGGAACAATTCTACCATTAGTAGAGGTATAACATGCAGAATCTGAAACTGGTGGCGTGAAAATTTTTTGTGGCAAACATTTATAATTCACAGGTGCAACAGCAGATGTATATCTCCCACAGCCAGGACGAAAATCCCTGACTGCAGATGGTTTGGTTGGCTTCTTAAGCTCAGGAATAAGATTACTTTCCTCTGAACGGTTGTTGTCCTTTTCAATTATCTTTTTCCCTACAATTTTATTTAGAACTTCACTATGATCAGGGTTGACAGTCTTACCAGGCTTCTGCTTCTTGAGCTTAGATAAATGTACATGTTTCAAGGAATTATCCATGTTCGGGTTTTCTTCAATCTTGCGTTTGCCCAAAATGGTCTTACCAGCAGCATCATAATGGGTGCCCAAAATGGTCTTACCAGCAGCATCATAGTGGGAGCAATCAGCCTCAGCAGAATATCTGAGAATGTTATATTCTGTTTGGTTTCCCATTCCCACTTCAGGGATCGCCAGCCTGCGAGAATGTATTATTTCCAACAGTTCCTCCTGTCCATATATGAAAATGATCAATGTTTCAGAAAAGACAGGTGCGGAAATCATTAACAACATAATAGAAATAATTTGAAAGTGTCAACCCAGAAAAATAATTTCATAATACAATTAAGAAAAGATCAACTACATTTCACAACAAAATAAATTGCATAAAATAGCCTATCTACGAAAGTTCAGATGTATCTCCAGAGGGACAGGAGAGTATTGCATTTGGCCTAATCCCTACAGTAGAGATAGGCCAAGAGAATATTTCAGAATGGTCGAAGCCAGGCATTTGCCTTAGGAAGCAATAATGATTATTATCGATCCTAGGTTTTCTTTAAATAAAGACAAACAAATTGGACGGACACCGTAAATTGGATCCTAGGGTTTCCTTTAGACCTTTATGCTCACTGTATGATTACCCAAATAATCCGGTCATGACATATCAATGAATATCAACCACGTGGGTGATATAACGCATTCAAGGAAAGGAATCAACGGCTGAGGTCCATTGTCACAACGTGCAGAAAACGTCAATTCATGGAGATCGGTAAAAGATGGCAGTTGTGATCTAATCCGGTAAGGCATTTTAAATGTACAGTAGCAGACTCCGCCGAGCCTAACAGGCTGCGTCGTGTGGAGATGTTACGAGGAGGGCCCTTATGCATATAATCGGCTACTAAATTCTTATTGTAGCTCGAATGCGGTGACCGAAGACGTTAGAATTTTACCGATATAGAATTTTGATAATCTAACAAAATTGGTCGATTCAAATAAACAAAATGGTCGATTCAAATAAACAAAATCTTGAATTCTATAGAAAATCTGGGCAGATCTGAAACATTTACCTCTCCTATCAATTTAGAATTTTACAAATCTAAAATTTGACTATCTGGAAACAGTTGGCTGATTCAACTTAACAAAATCTCGCAATACAATTATATCGTGGAAAATTTGAAATCTAGTGAGAATTTGACATATTTGAAATTTCTGCATTTCTATCACATTATTAAAATATCTTTCACTATGTGATAAACTTACTCCGTTCACGATTGCTGCACTTTCCCTATGGCAGATCTTGCTGCACTTTCTCTTCCCTTGAGCTTCTTACAACGTACAATGTACAATAAACGGCTTCTTACACAGTGTTGGCCGGATGAAAGACTTGTACAGTAGCAGACCCCGCCGAGATTAACACGCTGCGTCGTGTGGAGATGTTACAGCTCGTACAGTTGAAAATATCACCAAACTTACCCGGATTGGCACTTTGTATTAACACCCTCCAAATGGTACGTTGCATTCCTTTTATAGATTTAATAATGTGGATTCTTTCAAGTCCATGTGGTCAGCTACATGAAATGGTGGACGCCCCCACGAAGAAAGTGTTTTTTAATCAATATGGGGTATGCTTAGGTTCTAATATTCCGTTTCTAATTAATAGTGGGTCCGTCAAGGTTCTAAATTCAGTTAACTTATTTGAGTTACTCACTGTGTTTGTGTTTGTGACCACTGTGCTAGGTTCAAAAAATTCAGTTAAGTTATCTTGTTTTGGGTCCTATTAGGTTTGAATATTCCGTTTCTAATTAATAGTAGGTCACTTTAGTTTCATTTTAAAATAAAATTCTTATACAATTAATTCTTTCTATTGTTAAATCTTAAATCAAATATATATTTTTAATAATAAATGTAATTTAATAACTCATAATGTAGTGTCGCAAAATTCAATTTTGATGATGAAATTAGGAGTGTCTTCAATTTGCACAGGAGCATTGATGATGCTATCACAAAATCTGGTAAGAAATCAAATTAAATTATATTTTAAGAAGGGTGCAATCATATATCGCAAATTGGGCATGATATTGATTTTGATTTTCTTTTAAGATTTAGAGAAATTGATAGTTTTTTAAGATTATTTAGTTTAGATCATTTAAGAATCACTCTAACCTATAAATTAGTTTTTTGTAGGAAATTTATGACTTAGAGATGTTATGTTTATAGACACACCCACATGGGATCCCACTTCATGGTTGCATCTTTCCTTTTAGCATTATTACAATTAGCTCATATATATTTTGTGAAAATAAATCTCGGTGGAGAGAAGAATAAACAATCCACCCAGCTAACTAAAATATGATGTTAGAAAGTATCCCTAAAAGAAAAGGTTGAAATAAGACTCTAATAAGTATAGTTTCCCAATTTTATTCAACATTTTATATATGTTTTTTAAATTTTATGAAACAACCTGCTCCAAAACCAATGCATATTAGCCTTGGAAAACCCCTACACAATACAGTGCCAAATGAATAAATTTTGGATGTTGTTTGATAGTTAGAATTTTATTATCCTAGAGGAAAGGAGAAAATATCGGCTCACTTTGAGGGAACTATACCATGCTCTATACACATTGAAAGCTAATTTTCAAATAATTGATCTCAATCATTTATTGCAAAATAGAAAGGACATCGCGGAAAATATGTGTTATATGTACATGGGTGGTTGTCCATATGTGTATGGGTGTCAATGTGTATATGCTATATATTAGTTTGTTGTTAATGGACTATAACTATGACAACATTAGTAGTTATCAACATTTATTCTAAGTCAACTCATGTATAGTGATGAAAGTTGACCTTCTAAAAATGTAGAAAGTTAGTTAATTAATGACTGTGAACACTGAAATAAGGAGCATGAGTTTTGAAGCTTGGTGCTTGAGCTTGTTGATTCAAAATAGTGATGTGAAATTAACACAGTGGAAGTGAAAAGTTGATGGTGTCCATGTATTAACAATTTCTATAATATACATTAGTATATTACCTGGAAATGGATTTTTTACACCTTAAGGAATGTAATGCCACTCTTTCAACATGTCTTGGTACCATGAAATATTAGTAATCCCCCTCTTTTTTATGAATATTGAAGTTGATTTTACTACATTTAACAGAAGAAATAAGAATATGAAATAAAAAGCAATATGGCGTGTAACGCCCTCCTCCCACATCTACCCAAGTAACTGATCAACTGGATAAAATGTGACGAAGAGTTACTATGATATGATTACACTCCCCATGTGTTAGTTAAGGAATTATAACCAGCAGAACACAACAACACATACCTTCTAGACCTACTACAAACCCCCTAGGAGCCATCCAAATCTTCTAGGTGACTAGCCCCTCAGACAAACTAACATTTTTACTACGTTAATCCCCCAGTCACTCCTATGACAAGGGCATGAGTGGGATTGTGACCCTCCAGTTGCTCCTAGAGCATTGGTATGCCTGCAATTGGGGACTTTCCCAAGCAGTTTTGTGCCTACGACTCTGAATTTTGTGCCACTTTTTCTGTCTTAGGGCTCAGGTCAATGCCCATAACTTCGTGACACTTCTAGAGATGAAAGATAACATCAAAACAATGATACACATGTAATTAGTTGAACAAGGACTTGACTGGACCCCTACTAAGCATGACATGCATTTCGTAAAACATGTCACAAATATGGATTTTACAGGTTTAAACAACATATCTGAGCATAGGGGTCACATACTTATTTGAGAATCAGTAAGAAGCATTGATGTGTCATTACAATAACTGCATTACCATCTATTAAGTCACATATTCATTGTACATTCAATGATTAACCAAAACATGATGGGAGTCATACATTTTCACTCTCATAAAACTCTTTCATAACCAACATATAACCAATAGAGATATCAAGGATATAACAACAATATAATCCACATATAAACAAGTATATTTAGCCATAGAATACTAAGGAGAAAGAGAGCCCTTATTGATGATAGCATAAACTAACGAGGCATGGGACTTCCATGAACCACCCGACCATAGACTAGGCTGATCCAAATCTTTCTTTTAGTCAGTCACCCCCATGCCATATTCCAAGCATGAATATGGGATCTCATAAAACAAATCAATCAAAACCATCTAGGGATTCTAGAGGCCAAACCATCTTAATCCTCGACCAGTGATTCCACCCCACATTCATACATCACTAACCATCACCATATTTGTCTCTACCCAAGCTCTCTGGTGCTCCAAAGAGTTTATTTCAACCAACGCTCCATGACGAGTAACTCAACCCACAATTTTTGGCGAGATCTAGAGTGTTTTTCCAACCAAGGATCTAGGACTAGTAACTCAACACGAATGGCTCTAGAGCATCTCTCCAACCAAGGCTCGAGGACTAGTAACTCAACCCAAGGTGTTATAGGGCTTGAGAGCGATCTTCTAACGAAGGCTCCATGAACTAGTAACTCAACCCACAGTGAAAGGAACATGAGAACCAACCAGAAAACAAAAGGAAAGACTCCCACAACACCATGGCTATCCAAGGGATGATAGGGCTATGCAAATCCACTATCAATCCAGGAAATCATCCCTCCCCATGATGAATCATAACCAAGAAACCACATGCATATGTCGTGCATGCCCAAACTAGTGGGGAAAACATACATGAAATTCAGTACCTGCAGGAAGAGCACGATGTGGCTACTCATCTCGATGTCTTCTTTCACTTTCCTAGTCCTTCTTTTCCTTCTTGCTCCAAAATCCAAGTATTCCACACTCCTCCAAGAGTGCTCCAAGAAAACTCTAAGTGTCCAAGGGTATGAGAGAGAGAGAGAGAGAGAGCTCTTCCAAAACCTGTCAAAATCTTGCCAACTAATCCTCAAAAGACTTGTTAGCTCTCTCAGCTCCTCTCGCCCGTACCTTGTACCTCCTCCTGCTCTCCCAATGCCTCTCGGTCATACCCTGTACCTACTTGGCCCTTCAGCTCCCGATCTGCAGCTCTTGTCTCTATCAATGCTGCAAGTCCATCTGGCCAATGAATCTAGGTTATCCAATATCCTCTCTAGTTGTGACTTCGTCCATAAAGGACAGAACACATTAATACTCTTGTCAAGTTGTTCATGCTCCACTTGTGAAAAACTCTTGATCTTCCCATTGCTGCTTCTCACCTACTCAGGGACTTCATCCCACTATGGGCTTCTAATGTTGCACCAATGAATACCAGGCTAGGAGTACTATTCATCATCTACTATAGAATCACTTCTCCACACACAATTTTCGACCTCCACAAATTGCTCCTGGTTGTTCAAACCCTTGAGCTCAACAACTGCCTCTCTTGCAACTACCATTTTCCATCAAGGTGTAGGTCATCAGGCTCCAACTCGGACACTGTCACATTGTCTACATTAACTCAAATTTTCTCCACCCTAGAGGTCTCCTTTCCTTGCGTTCTTGCTGGATATGCCTGGAACCTACTTTAGGGAGTCTGTAGCCTAATCAACCTCCCTAAATAGGCCTTCTATCCACCTACACTTTCAATACAACATTTCAGCCTGCAACAGAGAAAATACCCACATATTTTATGCCTAAGACACCTTTAACCTACTTGGCCTAGTCTCAATTAGACCCTCTCTTCCTCATTGGTTGCATATTCCCAAAACCATCC
>APFE031507673.1:0-12642 GCA_000404065.3 Pinus taeda
GATAGCCGTTAATCAAGTCCATCGGATGGTTCTTGAGCCTTCCTCCTAGAATCTCTGCAAACACCATCTAAACGATATGAAAATGGATGACCAAGCCTGTGGTACTTCCCGAGTTGGTCCTTTCACCACACATCCGATGGAATATTGAGCTTTGGATTGCGGCCAATACCAAAATGGGCAGACGATTTAGGGTTCCTTATCCTCCCACCTGTCTCCTGAATCACTTCGATCCATATTGTTAATCCATAGCTCCATATCTTTGTTCGCCTAACAGAGACAGTCCTCCAACAGTTTGCTTGGGGGTAACAAATCCCAAGCATACCGAGAATCCTTGTCCATATTGGTGACTCCTTTGTTTTCCAAATAATCCGGTAACATGTTAGCTTTCCTTTTCACATGGACAAATCTGATAGTTTTTAAGGTCTGCAGGTGGGAGTAGATACGGTGAAAGACCCACAAAAGCTTCCAATGCTTCGACACTTTATCTGGAGAAGTTCCATTGCATATTTTCTTGGCCGCTATAATAATAAATTATGAATCTGCTTCAAAGATAACATTATGTGAATTTGAATCCACCAAGATTTCCAAGCATTGCTCTAGTGCCATGGGCTCCACCATGTTAATAGTAGCCTTCCCCAAGTGGCCATGGAAGGTCTTCTTTATTTGACCCTGATCATCTCTTATAGCACCCCCAAAGCCAGCTAACCCTGGGTTGCCCTTAGATGCTCCATCTATATTAACCTTTAAGAAACCATGAGGAGGAGGCTTCCAAATGTTAATATCTGTATTTATTTGGCTCACTCCCTTTATTATGCCCTGTCGGCTTATGGACTGCAGACCCAAATGAAGTATAATACTCGCCTCTTGGGGTAGAGTAGGATTCTTAAGAAGTGTCCTCAACAAGCTTCTTACTGTGTCTTTGAGCTGCCTTAAAATTTGGTCAGTTATGTGTTGGGGCTTGCTGGCTTTGTTTTTTAAGATCTGGCTGTTGCGCTCTTTCCAAACATTCTAGATAACAAATACTGGAACCAAAATCCAAGCTTTATTAATAATTTCATTCCCTGAGAATTTTTTCCTCCAGTTCTTCAAAGTGTTGGATATGCTGAGTCTGTCCCTATCTGTTTGTCTAAATATTGAGACCACCCAATCCCACATGTTGGATGTGAAAGGACAGAGGTTGAGAAGGTGTTCCATCGTCTCCTCTTGTGAACCACAGAGGTAACATTTGGAAGGACCAGTGAAGCCTTTTTTTAGGAGATTATCCCAAGTTAAGATTTTCCTTTGATGCGCTAGCTAGATGAATAACTTTATTTTCATCCAGTGGGGGCTCTGCCATAGTTTCTTCCAACTTGATCAGGATTTAGATAGTTAAATCCTGTTACTTCTTGTTTAGCCTCTTTGAGGTTAAAGTTACCTTCGGTGTTCTTTCCCCATCTTAATTGGTCAGGTGAGGAGGAAACCAGAATCCTTCTATGCTCTAAATCTTGGGTGAGAGCATCTGCTTGGGCCTTCAGAGGACTCTCATCACTGTGGCCTAGATCCTTCCAATTTCTCCATTCTCCATTATTCCTTTCCTGGTCCTAGAAGTATTTGACCATAAGTAGACCTTTGTTATCTGTGTCACTCTTAAGAGCTGCTAATTCATCCTTAAATAGGTTGGGTTCCTGTTTCCAGTTGTCCTCCCAAAATCATGCTAGGTTCCCTGCTCAAATTTCCCAGAAACTATGTTGCTGAACAATACTTTTATTTTCCCAGGCAAAGTTCCAAATATTGGAGCCCCTGATTTTCCCTGACATTCTAATGTGATCCTTCTCCTGCCAATACTTGGCATACTTTTGTTTCCAAAGCTTAGCCCAGGGAGCTGTCGATTCCTTGATCCATCTCCACCAAAGTTTGGTTCCCGAAACTCTGCTGAGGGTTTCAGGGTCATGAAGCCCCAAGCCACCATGGCTTTTGGGCTTGCATATCTTGTCCCAGGCTACTAAATCCCACTTCTTTTTCTCTTCTCCTTCGCCCCACAGAAAATCCATTTGTATGTTCCTGATCTGCTACTTAACATCTTGAGGAGAAGAAAGAGCCGAGAACATGAAAATAGGAATTGCCTGTAAGACCGCCTCTGTGAGCACAAGGCGCCCTACCAAATTTAGTGACCTGCATGTCCATTTTCTAACCTTGTCCTGAAGTTTATTTGTTATTGGCTCCCACAATTTCTTGCTTAGAGGTTTGTCAGTAAGTGGTATGCCAAGATATTTGGAAGGTAGCTGTTCCCTTTGAAACCCAAGAATTCTGGTAATGTTTCTCTGAATAGCAATGTTAGTGTTAAAGAAAAAAACTTTGGATTTGTTGAGGCTTACCTCTGTGCCTACTGCCATAGCAAAGTCATTTAAGAGGTTTTTGATTGCTTTGGCTCCTCTGACTGTGGGTATGCCCTGTAGCATTGTGTCATCCACAAATTGTTGACGAGTGTTTGCCGCTCCATCCAAGGTGAATTTGATACCCTGGATTCGTCCTTCAGCATTTGCCATTTTGATCGCTCTGCCTAGCCTTTCCATCATGAGAACGAAGAGGAAAGGTGAGAGCGAATCTCCCTATCTGAGACCTCTGGAGGGTGTGAAGGTTCTTGATGGAGCTCCATTAAGCAGTATGGAAAAACTAGTCATGGTGACTAGTGCCATAACCCATCTTATCCAATTTTGGTCGAAGCCACAGGCTCTTAGAATTGCTCTTATATAAGACCAACTTAGCTTGTCATAAGCTTTCGCTAGGTCCAACTGAATGATCATACCAACTTGTTTGTTGCTTTTGAGAGAGTGTACCACCTCATGAGCTTGGATGATATTGTTAAGGATTTGTCTTCCTTCCACATACCCTGTTTGCTCCTCCGATATGAGAGATGGTAGAAGGGGCTTGAGTCTATTGGCTATCACTTTGGAAATAATTTTATACACCACATTACATAAGGCTATGGGTCTAAAACCATTCGAAGTCATGGCATTTTTCTGTTTTTGGATCAAAAATATGAAGGAAGCATTAAGAGCTTTCAGAACCTTTTTGGATTTTCTTGAGTCTTCCACAACCTCAAGGATATCTTATTTGACTGTTTCCCAATAGGCTTTGAAGAAGTCTACATTGAACCCATCCGGGCCTAGTGCCTTTGCATTTTGCATTTCATTAATCACTTCACTGACCTCCTCTTTTGACACTGGTCTGTTAAGATTGTGGTTGTCCTCTCTAGTAACTAGCTGAGGGATATACTGAGTGAATTGGCAATGAACCTGGATCTATCTCCAGTGGCTCCTCTGCTATATTGAGGAAGTGTTGTACAAGGACTGATTCCATATTGTTATGAGAGATAATCTCAATCCCTTGAGAATCTTTGACCTTTGTGATTTTGTTGTGTGCCCTGTGAGCCATGGTGGATTTATGAAAGAATTTTGTATTTATTTCTCCCTCTTTAATCCATTGTATCCTTGATTTCTGTCTCCAGAAAATTTCCTCTTGCAAGCATCGATCTTCCCATTCTTCCTGCAAAGAGTCAGTTAGCTTTTGCCGCTCTTCGGTGAAGCCATCTGTGATGCTGATCTGATTGTTCTCCTAGAGCTTCTACTCAACTTCTCTTTTGGCTTTGAAGATATCACCAAATTCCTTTTTGTTCCATTCTTTAAGTCTGGATTTGATATGTTTAAGTTTTTGTTGGAGCATGAACATATTAGTGCCTTGAATGTTCAAATCGTCTCTCCACCGTTTGTCAATGTTACTGGTGAATTTAGGGTGAGAGAGCTAGGCATTTTCAAACCTGAAAGGTCTGTTTCTTGGTGTGCCCATAAATGTGGCTTCCACTGAACAGAGCAGTGGTTTGATCCTCCAAATGGCAAAATAGAAGCTATCATGGCAGGTCCTGGGAGAAGGAGGCCCTCTGAAATAATAAATCTATCAAGTTTGGAGGCAACTTGAGAAGCCCCTCCCCTCTTCTTGTTCCATGTGAAGGTTCCATTTATTGTTTCAGTGTCCACTAGCCCCATGTTCATAATGAAGTTCTGGAAGGCCCTGGAGTCTCTGCCTAGCTGTCTAATACCACCTTTTTTCTTTGAAAGAGATTTTATCATATTGAAATCTCCTGCAACGATCCAAGGCATATTGGGGTGTCTTACTATTAGATCCTAAAGGGAGATGGGAAGCTTGAGTTTGCCTGCTTGCTTTTGAGGTCCATAAACATTTGTGGTCATGTATATCTCCTTATCACCAATAGGTTGACATACCAAAGAGAGATAGTTCCTAGGTACTTCAGCATCCAGGATTCCAAATTTCTGTGGATCCCACAACGTGAGAATCCCCCCTGCCGAGTTTTTTGCTTTAACCTCTAGATACTCATACTTGATTAGTCACTTATTATGAATTTCTCTTATCTTATCCATCGAACATTTTGTCTCCTGAATAAAAACCATATCTGGTTTTTCTTCTTTAATTTTGTTACTGATATTTCTTTGTTTCCTTCTATTTCCTATGCCTCTAATATTCCAGGTTGTGAGCTTCATTAAGAAAGGCTTGTAAAGAAATAACTGGTGAGATATTTCATCTTACCTAAGTTAATCAATAGTTTTCCACATTCATTCAGCAGCTCATTCTGTCTTTTTCTTCCTCTTTTCCTACCTGAGTTCTTTGGAGATTGTGCCTGTGTATTGTCCATCACTTTGACCCCACTGTGCTCCTGGATTTCATGATTTCTTTTGACTCCATCTCCCTTCGATTGTGATCTCCATAGAAAGAGTTGTTGTACTCTGTCATAATCCTCCTTTGGTAGGGAGTCCGCTCCTATGACCGTCCCTTGTTCCATAAATTTTTCTAGATCTAAATTTTCCTATCTAGAATCTCCTATAGTTCATGGTCCTCCGTTCTCGCTTCACTTGGAGTCATCTCATGGTCCCTACTTATCTCTAGATAGCTTGGTATATCATCCTTTTGCTAGTTGTTTACTGTGATATCCTCCATGTCAGCTACCTTTTCCTGCTCCTTGATTATGTTCTCCATGTCCTGGACTGAATCCTTATTCCCCTCTTCTTCCTCTAGGATCTTGAAACTATTGTGTCTTGAATGTCTATCCTCGTTTATCTTCTTTTGTGGACGTTTACCACCTTTCCCTTTGCCCCCAACCTTGGTGAAGCCCTCGTGATTTCTATCCACAGTAGTTTTCACCTTACCTTCCATATTGATTGTTGGGCAGTCTCTAAATAAATGTCCATGTTCATGGCATTTGCGACACCTAAATGGGATGTGCTCATAGTCCACAATCTGCACCCATTCTTCACCATACACTTCTAAAATCATCTCTTCAGGAAGGGCTCCAGATAAGTCCATTTCCACACATATTCGGGCGAAAGAGGTGTATTTTCCTTTCAGAGTCGCCTCTAAGATATTTAGAAAATGCCCCAACTTGTTGCTTATTGTTTTTAGAGATTCTGGTAGCCAATAATCCAAAGAAAGGGAGTATAGTCTAATCCATACCGATATCGATGTGAATGTTTCACATTCCGGGACAAAGTTCATTATCCATGGCCACATGTAGAGTCTTGCAGCAACGTAGAAATATGGCTCCCCTTCGAACAATCTATCTTTATCCTCTAGGCTCATGGACACCACTGTGAAGAAGCCCTTGGAACCTAGATGGAGGTGTATTTCCCCCTTTGGCTTTCGATGGCTCCTTATCTAGACGTGTAGCGCCCTCTCCGTCAGCCATCACCCCATGAATTTACATATGATCGCATGTTCCGTCATATGATCCCTGTGCGCTTGAAGCGTTGGATCGCTCAATATGACCCGGGGAATAATGCTTGCCTTGGGTTTGCAAACCCTAGTTGTCCTTATGTTAATAGGTTTTTCACTACTACCTCCATTCTCCTTTTCCTTACTTGTTTCCTGTTGATCCCCTTCCTGTTCCTGACGTTCGTTTCTTCCCAATGTTCCCTTGCTTCTTGCCTCTGATACCTTCTCCAGAGGTTTTTTGAAATGCTTCTTTCCTGTGTCCTTACTTCTGTCTGTAACTACCTGACTGTAGGAGGGAGCAACACTCCCCCTGCGTGTCCCGCCATGGTACCCAAAGTCAAAACCCTAGCGCCAACTCCAACCCTAGCTTAAGTTGCAGTCTCCACCTTCCTCCGATCCAATTACCCGATTCATCAATATATTAAATTATACAAATTATATTAATTTAATAAAATTTATGGATTTTTATTTAAATTTAATTATTTATTATATTAATAATATATTAAGGTATACATGGCATTCAAATTGTATAAATTTAATTAAACTGTATAAATTGTTATTTTAAATTTAAATTATTTATTATATTAAATAATATATTAAGTTATACATAGCATTCAAATTTGTATTAATTTATTTACAATATATATGGATAGAAGTATTTTTATTATAACTTAAATAGTATTTAATTAAATTCATTCTCATTACTGTGTTGGGAAAATTTTCTCACTAAATTAAAAAATTAATAAATATAACTAAATCACATTTGTATTGTTAATAATTATATATATATATATTATTAATACGCTAATATATATATATATATATATATATAATATATATATATATATATATATATATATTATTATGTTGAATAATTATTATACTTCTAATATTTTAAATGTTATCGATTTATTGTATTTTAACTAATTCTTTCTAAAAATAAGTTATTATTATGTTCATTCCAATTGCTTATTTATGTAACGCCAATTTATAACTTAATATAAGATCTAGGTTGAAATGGGATCACTGAATGTGTTTATGCATCGAATCCGAAAAGGATGTTCATTGAAGTTCCCTGGTCTAGAATGCCCTAATCCTTTAAACCGAATAAAAGTTGTTATGCATGCTCTAAAGAGTATTGCATATGAAAATGATAAATTTTGAAGCTTGAGACTGTGGCAAAAACTATTTATATTTTGAATGCCAGCACATCACAACAAACATGATGTCTTTGAAAGTTGACTTTTGTGGTTCCTCTAATACCATTTGAATACTAACCATGAAAGCCAAAACCATATTATTGATGGACTGTTGTCGCTAGGTAAATTCATCTTCTTATGTTATCAATACTGAATAAAAAAAAAAAATATGTATATTCTTAAAATATAAATATCCTTTTGAGTATCTATATTTGAATACTATAATGTGAATATTTGTATTATAAAAATCATAATCTAATTATTATAATGAAGAGAATATAAAGTCACAATATATAAATATCCTTTTGAGTATCTGTATTCGATTACTATAATGTGAATATTTGTACTATCAAAATCATAATCTAATTATCATAAAGTTGATCCACTTTGTGTATGTTAACATTTCCATAATCTTTCTGAAATGTGTCGAGTCTAAAAATATGAACATATTAAATGTGGAGTATTAAACCATCACTTACTATAATTTATTGCCATAAGGTGTAGAATATATTAAATATTGAGTATTAAACTCTTAAATCTAAGAATATTAAAAATATTATCTTACTAAAGAGTGCAATTTGAGAATATTGAACATTGAATTTTTTGATAACATATTAATATAAAGGTATGATCATATTAAAATGTTAGACCTACGGTGACACATTATAACCCGATTACTAAAATATGAACCTATGAAAATATGAGTTCCATGGTCACATATTAATGGATGAGTATTAGAATATAAGAATGTAAAAATATGAGGATTGAAATATGGCTGTATTAAAATCTATGATCCATGACCGCGTAAAGTAGAAATTGAGCATATTAAATACTAAATACAAAAGATCCATGGTCACATGAAAGAACAAAAGACTTAGATGGTTGCATAAATTCAGTTATGCAAAAGTACAAAAGTAGCGTCAATTTTTAGCATGAAACTAATTTTTTTTGGGATGAATTATATTAATCGCTAAATAATAATCCACCATCCATTCAAATAATATACAACGAATTTGATATTTAGTGATCAAGTGTAGTTATCCACTAAATATGTTTCTTGAAATTTCCAAGGCTACTCATTTTAATGGAATAAAAATTGTTATACATGACGTAAATAGTATTCATATGAAAATGCTATTAAATTTGAAAGTTTGAGACTTTGGGAAATACTATTTATATTTAAAATGTCAACCATACAAACACATCACGAAAAACAATATTTATGTGACAATTGATTTATGTGGTTATTCTAATATCATTAAAATACTAAGAATGACCACCAAAACAATATTATCAAGGGATTCTCGTTGACAAATTGTGGCCTAGCCTAAAAAGTGCCTTTCCAAATGCCATGGATTGATTGCTCTATTCATAATATCTAGTGGGAAATACGAAGACAATAGAGGTGAAATAGATGTGGTTGGAGATGTATTAGGGTTTGGAGTAGCTAAGGAGTAATTTGAGTGGCATTATAGTCAATAGAAGCTCAAGAATGGTGGCCACTGTCGTTGCCTCTAAGGTTCCAATAACAATATGGTTTTATACTATTTTATAATTAATTTTTAAATTGTATTTTTCTCATATCATTGTTATCACAATATTTATGGAAATGAAATATTATTATATTTTTCACAAAATGTGGTTTTCCTTTCTCTATAGTGTCTATGATTTTTTTTAAGAATATCTCCTACAAATTATGTTTAGAGAATCATACAATGCATTTAGTGAATTTGATAACCACATACTTACAAAAATCAATTTTCCTGGTTTGGTGAATGTTTTCTCATAGAAATTGCCATTGTGGACTATATTTCTTCTACAAACTGGCAAGTTGTGTTTATTATAGGCTCGTGTGGATTTTTTCTTTCGCAATAACATTTTCCACCACCATATAGTTCAAGATAAGACAATATATCATACAACTTCCATATTCCACCACCAAACGTTTCCATTGCACTTCCCACAACATATACATATTCTGGTTGTAGTAATTTCAAGTGTTGCAATAATTCCACTTCTCATCACTTAACTTAGACGTAGTAATTTCAATTGTCATAATAATTCTAGTCCCCACCACATACGGATGTCAATGAGGACAATAATTGCAATTATCATAACCATTCCACTTTCTAACTCCACTTCCCACCATTTTATAAGTGGCATAAATATTTTTATATAAAATTGCCATATATACCATTCTAGTTCCCATTAATCATCATATTAAGCCACGTTACTAATTTTTTAGACATGCTTTCTAAAAGTACATTTTTAATCCTATATTAAATAAACCAATACATAAAAAAAAAGCTAATCCAATGAATATATTCATTCATGTAAAAGAGACTAAAAGAATATGTTAACATCATTAATTCTACACCATCACATAAAGATTGTAATTAACAAAATAATTACGTACTAACTTCCAACTGAGAATGTAATTTGTAATTAACAAAATGATTAATGTACTAACTTCCAATAACAAATACTTATCAACATAATTAAAACAAATTAATATAAAAAATAATATGAATTGAAATTATAAATTAAAATATAACCTAAAAAATAAAATTAAATGTTATATGAAATAAATAAATTGATTTAATTAAATATTTTAAAAGATAAATAGTAAATATTTCCATATACTCAATTTGAACTAAAATAAAAACTATACTCAAATAATAAAATATTATGATGGGAAACATAGCAGTAGTTTTTATGAGTTGATGTTTTGTAAAAGATTATAATAAATTTAATTGTGAATGAGAAAATTGTAGTTTTAAATAATGTAATATAAATTTAAGTTGTATTTGGTTATTTTATGAATTGACTATTTTATTTTCGTTTGAAATTTAATTATGAATGAGAAAATTTTTAATTTGAAGAAAACATAACAATTTTAAACTATTTAATTTATATAATTATGTCGTAAGGCGTTTCCTGTGAGATCAATTCCTTCAAGTGTCATCGTGTCCGGTTGTGATTCATCGATTTTTATGTTAGACGATTAAAAACCTTTACACCGTTCGATCATCACAAGCCATGGAAACTCCGGCAAGAATCAGGCACTAACCGACTCCGACGATTACGATGCGGTTTGGAACTATAATACTTGTCCCTTTCAATTTCCTCAAATGTCATCGTGTCTGGTTGTGAGCCATCGATCTTTATGTTAGACGATTAAAAACCTTTACGCCGTTGGATCATCACAAGCCATGGAAACTCCGGCAAGAATCAGGCACTAACCGCCTCCAACGATTACGATGCGGTTTGGAACTATGATACCTGTCCCTTTACTAACGGACCATCTTCACCTTGTTGCCATTTAAATATGGCTATAAGCTTGGTTCTTCATTATTTTTCCAGTTTTGGCTGAGGCGGGGCAGTTACAGCAATTCGAGGTGCTGGAATCGACTCTGTGCTCGACTACATTACAGTAACCGACACAGCAGCTGTAACACCGAATTTCATTACTCCAGGCTTCAAGATTTCAGAGGGATTAATGGATATGCCACCGTCTGACATTGATAAAGATTGAGATGAAACAGAAAAATTAATCATTTTCAGACTACTATATATTTTATATTCGTATGTTGTTTCTTTGCTCAATTCGTTACAACAATTCGAAGTGCTGGAATCGACTCTGCACTTGACTCAACTACAGTAAATGACACAGCAACAATAACACCGAATTTCGGTACTCCAGGCTTCAAGATTTCAAAGGGATTAGCAGATATGCCATCGTCTGACATTGATAAAGATCAAGATGAAATAGAAAAATTAATCATTTTCAGACTACTATATATTTTATATTCTTATGTTGTTTCTTTGCTTGGTAGGGTGTCATTTTGACCTTTGTATTATTTGTGAATTTGAATACAGGTTGAATAGCTTCAGCAGAGAGTTGTTCTTGATGGACTGCTTTTCGTTGATGAGGGAACTTGAGCACTGGAAAGACTGAATACATGGCGTCCTTCATCTCGTTTACCCAACTCCATGCCAGTAGAAGGTTATAACCCAGAGGAGCATCTACCGCCTCCACTTCTACTGATACCATCTTACCGTTATGGGTATTGCTTTTCTGTTTTATATACTTTTCACGTACTTTCAATATATAATCATGTTTGTTTTAGTGTCTTCTACCAGGATTGTCACCACTAAGCTATTTTTAAACAATTTTCCAATTTCTGTCTGCTTGGTAGATGGTGTTTTGCCATGGTCGGTTCTTTTTCGAATCATATTGCCGATGACACTGTATTTCTGGTTTTGCATGGAGTTCTGGTGATGTGCTGGGACTAATAAACAAAAATGCATTTTACAGGACTCTCATGTGAGATTATAGCTCGTTCAAGAGGGCCCTTGTGAAATTGAGATCACCAAATATATGGAAAAAATGACTGCCGAAGTTATTCCAACAGCCGAGTTTGAAAGGAGCCATGGAAAACTGGGAAAAGACTTACGGTTGATCATACCAATTATCATTGAGCGGGTTCATTCAAGCTGAAAAGTCGCTTGCTTACTTTACATTGGAAGAGATAAGATGTTGCTGAAATCTTGTCATATGACTTAGGGATATGTATTGTCACGCTCACACAAAGGCAACGATGAAATATTTTAATGCACATGCATCCACTATCTCTCACATGCATAATAGCTTTAAATTTTTAATTTTATACGGAGATTTCATTTATATTCTCCTTGTATATTTACCGTTAGTCGCTTTCCCTCGTGGATTTCTATCCCTCATGGACTTCTATAAAATAAAAATAACTAACCTATAAACACTAGTTATCATTGCTTCATAGGCTTTGTTTTTGTCGTGAATTTTGCACTTTATTGTTAATTGAATGAGTTAGGTAGTTAATTAGTTATTAATTAGTTGTTAATTTTATAATTTAGGTGGTTTATTAATGGTTAGTTTGTTAATTCTATATATTTTTATAAAGATGTTTTTACCTAGATAGGTTTCGTGTATATTGGAATTCGGGTGTATGAATTTTAATTCTTTAAAATATTGCAAATTATGGATGATACATGATCTAAGAGTTTTCAAAATAGTTTTTTACTTTGAAAGTTCCAATCATGTCTTAGATTTATAAATTCTTATGTTTACAAATGGAAAATAATTATTTAGACAGTTGCAATGACCTTGGATTTACAAATTCATATCATTACAAATAGCAAAATATGTTTTTTGAGTGGCTTCTTTTCATCCATTGGAATGAATTTTGTTCTTAGATTTATAAATTCTTATGTTTACAAATGGAAAATAATTATTTAGAGAGTTGCAATGGCCTTGGATTTACAAATTCATATCATTACAAATAGCAAAATATGTTTTTTGAGTGGCTTCTTTTCATCCATTGGAATGAATTTTGTTCTGATCCACTAGAATAGGATTGCAAGGATGTGTAAAATATTTTCATTTCTAGATGTTGCAATTCTCTCTCACAATGTGGAAACTTAAATAATTAAATCTTTTATGGTAAAAGCATTGCCTAAAGTTATAGAAATATAATTTTATAGTGACAACCAAATATCTGTTGTGAAGTGTGTTCTGAACCACTGGAATAGGATTGCAAGGATGTGTAAAATATTTTCATTTCTAGATGTTGCAATTCTCTCTCACAATGTGGAAACTTACATAATTAAATATTTTATGGTAAAAGAATTGCCTAAAGTTATA
>APFE031507679.1:0-11390 GCA_000404065.3 Pinus taeda
CAACTTTTTTCACCGTATTGCTCCCTCTCTCGACCCCCTCCCCTCCTAAATTTAATCACATTGTATTGTGTTTACAAATTTATATAAATTAGAAAAGCTTAATTGGTTGTAAAATATTAAACCTATTTTTTGGATCAATCACGTCAAAGAAAATAAAATAATGAAAAACATTAAAAAATCATGCACTATATTTAATCTATTATAATTGGTCAATTTTCTTGCTCTCATCCCTTCGATCCTTAGCTATGATGGATCTATGCCAGTCCATTATATATATATATATATATAAACAACCGGCATAGATCCATCTTAGCTTAACTTTAGTAAAACCTTATTTTAATTTCTATGGGAATATTTTGAGTAGTCGTGAGGATAAAGGGTTTAGATATATCTCGAATTGTAACATTTTCCCTTTTAGGTTCAATTAAAAAAATGTTATAAAATTAAATTAAAATAAAATATTTTTACTATGAAACAAGTTATGGTTTTTTTGACATGTGGTATTATAAGCCACGGTTTGGCCCATGGTATTGTAACAAAGCCTATTCACAAATTAATATCCATGGTAAAGTGAGGGTGAATATCCATGGTTAACAATCTTGTTATATTGTTAAATATTTGATTGTGAAATAATGACTATTTTTTACAAGTTAGTAATATCTAAGGTAATATGGAGGTGAATATCCACGATTAAGATTCTTCTCATATTGTTGTAAAATATTTTGGTTGTGAAATAAGTTATGCTTTTGGATTTGTAGTATTGATAAGCCATGGTATTGGCCCATGGTATTGTAACAAATCCTATTCACAAGTTTTAATAACAAATCAAATATAAATTAAATTTTATATTTTTTTATTAATTTAAATTTTTTATTATTAATTGAGGTCATATTTAAATTTTTACACTCATCCCAATATCATTTTTAACTTCTTATTCTTCTTTCTAATTTACTGTCTTTGGAAAAAATAATATTTTTCTCTGCCTTGTTTATATTTGGATGGAAATTCCAAAAGAAGGAAGACCATCAACCTAATATATGGATTTCATGGGATTCGAACCCCACATGGAGTTTGCATCCTAAATTCCTTAGGAGAGCAGGAGGAAGTGCAAGGTCACTAGGCATGGATATTTTGGTATGGATATTTTGGTAATTTGTGCATGGGTATGAATTTGGACTCTGTTCTTCCTTTTTACTAAAGAGGATTTTTGTTTCTATGGGTAAATAATTTCGAGCATTTATATGATCAAAGCATAAATTTGATCTAGAGTTGAGGGTTTAATGATTATGATAAGGGCAAGGTGATTGGGCGTGGATACTTTGGTAATTGTACATGGGTAATTTGAGAAGAAGGAAGACCATCGGATTTTTTTTCTATGGGTAAATAATTTTGAGCATTTATATGATCAAAGCATAAATTTGATCTAGAGTTGAGGGTTTAATGATTATGATAAGGGCAAGGTGATTGGGTGTGGATACTGTGGTAATTGTACATGGGTAATTTGAGAAGAAGGAAGACCATCAACGTGATCTATGGATTTCATGGGATTCAAACCGCGGATGGAGTTTCCATAGTAAACACCTTAGGAGAGAATCAACGATTAGATGGAGGAAGGGCAAGGTCACTGGGCATGGATATTTTGGTAATTTGTACATAGGTATGAATTTGGACTCTGTTCTTCCTTTTTACTAAAGAGGATTTTTTTTTGTATGGGTAAATTATTTCGAGGGTTTATATGATCAAAGCATAAATTTTATCTAGATTTGAGGGTTTAATGATTATGATAAGGGCAAGGTCATCAGGCATGGATATTTTGGTAATTTGTACATGGGTATGAATTTGGAATTTGTTCTTCCTTTTTACTAAAGAGGATTTTTGTTTGTATGGGAAAATAATTTCAAGTGTTTATATGATCAAAGCATATATTTTATCTAGAGTTGAAGGTTTAATGATTATGATAAGGGAAAGGTCATTAGGCATGAATATTTTGGTAGTTTGTACATGGGTATGAATTTGGACTATGTTCTTTCTTTTTACTAAAGAGAATTTTTGTTCTTATGGGTAAATAATTTCGAGGGTTTATATGACCAAAGCATAAATTTTATCTAGAGTTGAGGGTTTAATGATTTGGATTTAAGAGATCTGTGGTTTGCATCTTTTGAATGAGTGACCAGAGAGTCCACAGTATGAACATTTTGATGCCAACGTTTCAAATCCCAAATGGGATCCATCATCAGGACTTACCCTTAAAGCAATCATTCCTATTGTTTATATGGTTATTTTTTTCTTTATGTTTTTCCATACCCCACTGGAATAAGGGTGTTGGAATCATGTCCTAGACATTTGAAGTTTTCCAACAATACTTGTTAATATTCTATATAAAAAATTTCTGATTTCATTGTATAGCATTCCCACCAAAATTTCATTCTTCTTTAGCAATTTTTTCTCAAATGTTGATGCTTATTTAATAACTCATAGGTCAAAGAAAGATGGATGCGATCCCCATATATTTTTCTTGGGCTAGCTACTCCATCTATGATCTAAAAATGTAAAAAGGTATTATAGACTTTATGTGAAGTTTGCTTATGTTACTTAGTGAAACGGATCGAAAAGATTGCGAATAACGTAAACATAGAAGCAAATTGAAACATAAACATACCCATCAACGCAACAACAATTTGATAACGGAGTTCACCAAACTTTGGGTGACATGTATCTCCGCGCTCTGTTGGCTTATACATTGGATATATGGTAATATATACCATATATGGTTGTCGGTTGCAATGGATGTGGGATAATTTTGTAACCAAATAAGGGGTTCGGCGGCCGTGGGGTTGACCCCAGCCGTCGGCCCTTTTTTCTGGTGCCTTCAATCCAGCCACAATAAATATAAAATCAACAAATCCATTATCAAGCACCTCAGTAGCTCGAACAGTGAACGGATTCCCGCGAAGTCTTGGCAGTTCCACGAGGTCAGGGGTTCGACTCCCAGTGACCCCAAATTTTTGGGATTTCATGCCAACATTGGTCAAATCCAGGCTGACACGTGTCAGCGCCGGATTGGCCCATTCTGTCCAATACCATGCCACCACATCACTGCTCCTGTTGACGACATCCAGGACGGGTGGCGTGTTCCCGGGATGCCACGTTTCCTGCTGATGTCACCCTGTGTTGACCGTTGACTTTGACTTTATGACTTCTTTTCCATTTTCCCTAACGTTTCCCAAAAAACTTTGACTGGCCATAACTTCTTCATCCAATCTCGAATTTATGCATCCTTCGCACCGTCATATCAATGAGAACTTCGATTTGATTCAACTTTTAATTGAATTTGAAGACTTTGATATGAAGGCAAAATTGAATCCATTTTGGATCAATCTCTTTTCTCAATAATTGTTGTTGAGAAAATTGAAAGTGAGCACTATGGGACTCTGGTGAAGTGGTTAAACCGCAACATTAGAGTCTTAGTAGACCATAAATGGGGACATTTTAAAGAAAATCTCTAAAATTATCGTCCTTATTTTAGTTCAAATCATAAAAGCAGTAAGCATAGTTGTTTACAAAAGTTGACTGAATGCACAGTCTAAATAACAAATAAACACTACCCTTTGTTAACTAGCAAGTGTAAACTACAATTCTCTTAGTGCACATTTCTGTAACAAACCACGATCTCATACCATTTGGTGTCATATGATGAAAACATCTCTAATTTAAGTTAAAGTTTAAGATTATATTGGAATATATATAAGTTTTGGCTTCTCTGTTAAATCCACTTTGTCATATTTGGTTAGTTTTGTTGTATTGTTTCTGCATTTGGGTAGTTTTGTTGGATCCATTTCTGCATATGGGTAGTTTTGTTGGTTGCATTTCTACTTTTGGGTTCTCTGTTGAATATAATTTTTTTTTTTTTTTAATCTTGGGTTGTAGTTTGAATGCCATTATGTATTATGGTTATTAGAGAATGTGTACACTTATTTATTGATTTGAATACTTTGCAATAGATCTAGTTCGATAGATATGCCTCACAAGATGTCTCTTGGTACTCCTTGACATAGTAAGCAAAATAAAGGTTTTGGGAGTATAGACTTAGACACAACTCTAGTAAAAACTTGTAGGCTTTCGTTGGACAAGGTCTCCTCCAAAATACCAGACCGCAGATCTCCCAGAAACACATTACCTAAGGTAAGAAACATAAAATTTTATTCTCAATCTGCTTGTTTTCTTGCCTCTTTACGTGCCTGTGATGGTTGGGTTTCATAGGGAGAATGTGGATTTCATTATTTGGCGGTTTTGTTCATGGTATGTGTAAAATATAAATGGCCTAAATGGGTCACCTAAGGACCCGATATTCAATAGCTACTGAATCAAGCTCAGGATGATTTGAAGGTGCTAAGGAAGAATAGGCCTTGGTAGAGAAATCTAAGTCTAGGGCTCTTAAAGAGTTGGAAGAGAGTAAGAGGTCATTCGCTGAAGCCAACGTGAGATTGAGTGAGTCTCTGGTGATTGAGAAGAGAGAATTGGATAAATATGAGAGTGAGAAGTTTCGGGTCGATGAGCTTGAGCAGGACATCATTGAGGCTGCTCAAAAGAGGGATCAGGCCTTGTAGTCTAAACTTGAATTTATGCAGAGACAACATGCTCTTGATGTGGTTGACTTGAAATCTGAACTCAAGAGCTTCAGTGGGTCAAGAAAGACCTCTCCATTTCGATGGAGTCTAAAGACACCGTAACCAAACAGGTCGAGTATGTTGTCAATGCTTCAAAGGCCAATGCCAAAAAAGTAGAGTTATTGTCTGCGGAGATATGATCTCTGAATAAGGCTCTCCATTTGGCATATGCTTCACGGTTGATGGTTGAGGATGAAAAGGCTTCCACTGCTGCAAAATGGGAATCAGAAGCCAAAGAAGCATCTGCAATGGAAACTGATGCTAATCAAGAAGTTCAATTATTGAAGAAAGAATTGGGCAAGTCAAGGATATTGAGTTGAAGTTGTATGATGCACTTAAGTTGAGGTTAACACAAGCAAAGAAAATGCAACTAAATTATTAGATTCCCTCAGAGAATCTGATGTTGAGATCTTTGCAACAAAAGAAGATGCACAAAGTGCTAAGATGGAAATTTCTATAGTCAAAGATGCTCTTTTGGATAAGGCAAATGAGCTTCATCTAAGAAATCAGATGACAATTCTGTGTGAATTACAAAATAAGGGTATGATTTGCTACAGAAGAAAGCACAATAGGGTGAAGAACATGCAGGTAAAATAATAACAAACGTCCTTTCCTAGGTGGAGAATGCTAATATCAGGGAAAAAGGAAGCCATGCAGAAGTTAAAAGTGGTGAATTCAGATCTTGAGAAGAGCAGGAAAATTGCAGACCAATCTTTTGCGTAGCTAGAGGCTGTCCAAATAGCCAAACTGGCCCTGGAAGTAGATTTGAAGAAGCCAAAGGAAGAGGCAGGGTACTGGAAGAAGGATGCTATAGTAGCAATATCTCACAATGGAGAAATGAGTGGAAAGACAGATGACATATCCACTTCTTTTGTGCAACACTTACCATTTGAATCTTTTGGATGCACTGAATGTGAAATTGTCATCATCAATGGATTCAGAAGACTTGGATCAGACAGAAACCTTGAAGTTAAAGGAGATAGATCATACCGAGATCTCATCAACAATCAAGCAAAATAAATCCATGCTACACAAAATTGGGGAGCTTATGAGAAAGAGAAGCATATATAAGTAGGTTTTCAGCCTTCTTCCCTTACTTGAACACCATCAACAACACATTGGTCAACAACATCAAAGGGATGCATAAAAAACACAAACACAATTGCTTCAACATTGTTTTGCAGGTATTCCTGAATATGAAGTTTGTTAATACCAGCTGAGATGATACTCGAAAAATTACATGGGATGTGGCAATCCCCGGAACAAGTAAAATGACGATTATGATGACTACAATGACAATCCCATTGGCAATTCGGTGCATCAAGTCATATTGAGATCTCATCAACAATTCAGAAAAAGAAACTCACGTTTCGGCAAATTGGGGAGCTTATAAGAAAGAGAAACATACATAAGTAGGGTTTCAACCTTCTTCACTTACATGAACACCATCAACAATGCATTGGTCACCAACATCAAAGGGATGCACAATGAACACAAACGCAATTGCTTTGAAGGTTGTTTTGTAGGTATTCCCGAATATGAAGCCTGCTAATACGAGCTTGGATGATACCAGCAAAATGACATGCGATGTGGCAATCCCCGGAAGAAGTAAAATGACCATTATCATGACTATAGTGACAATCACATTGACAATTTGGTGTAGCTGGTTTACAACAGTTTTGGAGTCAGAAGAATAGGGCCATACGTGACAGCCAGAATAATCCTGCATAAAAGGTATAAATTATAAGTTAGGGTTTGCATGACAGAGTGAGGGTTAACATAAAAGCCCTCAATTTTTCTTAAAGACTCTGAAAATACCAATGTCAAGGCATCCAATAGCTTGGTCACATAGCCAAACACCTGATGGCTCTTGATGGTTTGCTCAACCTAGGGATCAAGCAAAGTGGACGAGATACAATTCTGCGCGCTCTTTTTGAGTCCATAGACAAAGTAAAGAACCCTGTTCCTGAGAATGAAATTTCTTTCGACCATGAAGACAATAATATTAATAAACCAATCTCCCAAGAAGTCAACCAATACCATCAGACACCATTTCCAAATCTCCAACCCTGAGACCATGTGATGGTCCAGGCGACCCACTGTCAAGCTTGAAATCAAAATTCCCAACAACATAACGAAGGGGAAGTTCCATCCCATTTTGATGTATTAAATTATTTTTTTTTCCCTGATTTTAAGTACAGGTTGATCTGTATGTCACAAAAGAATCGATTCAAAGGAGAATATCATTAATTTGAATGTATCCTTTATTTGTAAAATTGGTATCTCACCTTCCACTCTGAATAGACATAGTGGCTATATGTTAATAAATGATGCTATAGTTCAGCTCTTTTTACGTTTATACTTCATTTCGTCTTTGATTGGATTGAGTTTCCTCTTTTTTCAAGTGATGCATAGAACAGAAAAACTTGAGGTCATGCCATGAAAATAATTGACCAGTTTTTTGTGGTTTTCTTTATATTTTGTTTCGTTTGTTGAATATTTTGTGAATCGGAGTTTTGTGGTTTTTTTAATATTTTGTTGTTTGTTGAATGATTTGTTTTTACCTATGAGTCAGTGTTGTGGATGGTAGTCCTCTCTTCGACATTTTTTTTGGGGTTGGCCCTGTTTTTCATTTATTGACCTGTTTTGGTGGTCTGTTTTAATTAAACGTTACCTTCTTTGAACCATACCTGCGGGGTCCACTTCAGCAGCAACCATACGCAACCATACGCCCACACGGAACTCTACTCACCTTATTATTTGATTTATTGAATTAGTTTAAACTTAATATAATAGATTTTTCTTAAATATACACATGGGTTCGTTCCAAATTAAGACTGCAATACCACTTGTACTCAATGACATGGCATTCACAATGCATGAATTAATTGACTTGTTTTTTTAATACTAGTAAATTTTAATTTAAAATTATAAATATAAATGATATAATTGATAGTGGATAAAATTATAAATATAAATGATATAATTGATAGTGGATAGGGTTAATATTATTATACTTGTTTTCAATATTTAAAATTGGATTGATACTAATATTATTTAATGTTAAAGTTTGTATTAATATTTTTTTTAGTTATATTAATAATATTTTATTTTTTATATTATAATTAAAATACAAAATTATAATTATGTAAAGTCATTTTAAAATAGTAGTAATTTGATTGTGATTTGTTTTTTTGAAGTAGAATTTTTAGTGAATAGATTTTATAAATATTACAAATTTCTAATTACAATATATTTAAAAGCTTAAATTTGCTAAAAAATTTTGACAATATTTGTGGTCTGTTGTTAAATCTTTATAAAGTTAATTTTTTAAGTTTTTCTCTATAGATTAATCTATCATATTGTAAAGTGTTTGTATTTTATTCATTTTATAATTTCCATCTTTTTTAATGGAAGAATTGGATATTTTAAAAACAAGATTATGAAATTGTCTTGTCCTATAACTTAACCGAATATTTATTTGTGCATATAATACTTTCATACCCACGGGTTATGTACACTGCTATTATGAATTTCCATATTCTCAAAATTTGCAACAGATTTATATTGTACTCAACCTTTCTTCTTTTCATTAGTATCAACAAATGATCATTATTTTCTTCGTATCAATGATTGAAATTCATATTTTTACATTCTCTTTATCAACATATGATCAATGTTTTTTTAATTTTACAGGATATAAAATGTCTATGCTACTATCTATCCTACTATTTTTTCTTTCTTTTTATTGTATCAACAAATGATTAGTATTTTTCTTCATAATGACTGAACTTCAGATTTTTGCATGCTCTTTACGAATACATTATCAATCTTTTTTTAATATTACAGGAGATAAATGTCTAAGTTCCAGTTTTTTTGTTTTTTTGTATATTTGACAATTTTTTTTTTAATATTACAGGAGATAAATGTCTAAGTTCCAGTTTTTTTGTTTTTTTGTATATTTGACAAAATTTTATATAATACAATTATTTTTGTAATGTACTTGAATTTCACCAGAAGAGTGTTGAGATAATTGAACCTTTAATTTTTCACTAGCAAATAGAACTTTTGACCTTTCATTAACAAAATCACATAACTACAAGCACTTGACCAATTAAACTAATCATATAACTACAAACACTTTACCAATTAAACTAATTCTCTGAACTGAACCTACTTTTACTTTATACTTCAATGTCTTTTGATCGAAAAAATGCAGCAAAACCGGGGCTCCGGAATGAAAAGAATAAATGGGATTATGCAAATTTGCTTCACATAGTTGATTAAATGTTTTGTAGAATAATACATTTTTCAATTTATTTTTATTTTTCCATTTTTGGTCGGCATGTTTTCTCTTTTGTTGTGTTGTGCAGTAATTGCCTTCTGTTTCTTTTAATTAAACGCTACTTTCTTTTATTTACCTACGGAACCTGTGGAATCAATCCGCTGTAGCCTCAACCAAGTCCAACACTAAACTCTGATCAGGTTATTATTTGATTTACTGAATTGATAAAGACTTAATATAAATATAATTTTTTTGTTGAATATACTATGATACGCAAATTGATTTGTCAGTGAACACTATCGTATCAACGCAGTGAATTCACTCCTACAAGGAACACATCATTTAGGATGCATGCTTCACTAATCGGATTGTCGAGAGATAAAGAGCTTTGACTCTGTTAGCGTTGGTTAAGGTTAGTATTATGGGTTCATAATTTACAACAATTATAATGGGTACGATTTTAGATCAAAATCGAAACAATTAGGGTAAAATTAGTATAATATATACTTTATATATGGAAAAAGAACCTTCCTATTCAATACTCATGAATGGGCTTTCGGAGTTTTGATTATATTTTTTTTAAATATTATATTATAAAATATAATTTAAGTATAATTAATATTATAGTTTAATATTAATATGATTTTAATTATATAAAAATAATTTTTAATTGTTTCAATTTATTATAAAAAATTTAAAATATATTCAATAAAATTAATACAAATTTATTTTAAAATAATTTTAGTGATAATAAAAAAAAGCACTACTTTCTATATAAAGATCAAATAGGATTAATCTTCTAAGTTTTATCATTTAGATTAATCTCTAGTATTATGGTTTAAAAAAATTATACATAAATTGATATTGGGTTGTTAATTGGATTTAGATATTGTTATTTGCCTCAATGAATCTATTGCAATTGTTGATCTTTGCTCATTTTATGATTTTTATTTCTACACCTTGAAGAATTAGATTTTCCGAAAATAGGGTTCTAATTTTTTTTTGTATTTTTATTAATTTCATGATTTTCCCGGCCTTGGTTTATGGAATATTTATTTGTGTAAATGATACCTTCTTATTCACATCATGTATGTTGTTGTTATGAATTTCTATTGTCTCAGAATTTATATTGTATATTGTACCGGTCCTCTCTTCTTTCAATCATATCAATTCATAATCATTATTTTTAGGAAAATTGAATAAATATATATTTGTGCAAATCATACCTTTATACTCACATCACATGTATATTGCTATTATAAATTTCCATCGTCTTGTAATCTATATTGCACTGGTTCTAATCTATATTGCACTGGTTCTGTCCTCTTTAAATCATATCAATCCATAATCATTATTTTTTTTAATAATTAAATTTCAATTTTTTGCATTTCTCGTATCAATGTTTTTTTAATTTTTCTTATAATAATTTAGTTTACAAATTTTTCCTGGACATAAAATGATTATACTACCATCTATGAAATGCTAAGGATATTGACAAAAAAATTTGCTATAATGAAATACTAATAATTAATCCCATTAGAATGAATCAATAACAATTATTTTCCCTTATTTAAAGTGCAATTTCTTTTAGTTTCAGAGAATTCAAACTAATCATTAATTAGGAGTGACATTCTCGATAGTTATATTCGTTAATTAGCCGTGTTTAGAAGATATGCATGTCACAAAAGAATCTAGTTGAAGAGAATATGCAATTTCATTTTAGAGAATTTTGGCTGGTCTTATTCTTTAATTAAGAATGACACTCTGACTAGTCTTATTCTTTAATTAAGAATGACATTCTGATTAGTCATATTTATTAATTAGGAGCTCTAACAATATATTCATTAATTAAGAGTGTTTACAATATATTCATTAATTAAGAGTGTTTACAGGATATGTAGGCTAAAAAATCAATTCGAAGGAAATGAGATTGGTGGTCTCATTTATCGACAATGTTGGATCTCATTTTTTATCGATAATGTTGGACTTCATTTTTCCGATTTGAATAGTAACATTTTATATTGTTATAGTTAATAAATAATGTTGCAGTTTGACTCATTTTTACATTTAAACTTCATCTAGAACTCATGCAATGTAAAGAATGGACCAAATTTTGTGGTTTTGAATGGTTCACCCTGCCATAGTGCATGTTCAGTGTTGTGGATGTTAGTCCACTCTACGACATTTTTTTTGGGTTGCCGGCCAACCATGTTTTCTCTTTTGCCCTGTTTTCGAGTAATTGCCCTGTTTTGCTAGTCTATTCATTTTAATTAAACACTACCTCCTTTGGAACCATAGCATCGGAGTTCACTCCAGCGGCAACTAAACACAAACACCGGAACTCTACTCAAGTTATTATTCGATTTATTGAATTTATTTAAATTTAATATAAATATATTTTTCCAAATTGATACTGCATTACTATTTGTATTGTGACA